>PVJC01000072.1:167549-180724 GCA_004026665.1 Murina feae | reverse complement strand
CACCTGGTGAAAGAAATAGACTTCCAAGTCCAGAAAGCGCAGAGAACTCCAAACAAAAGGAACCGAAGGAGGACCACACCAAGACATATCATAATTAAAATGCCAAGAGCAAAAGACAAGGAGAGAATCTTAAAAGCTGCAAGAGAAAAGCAGTTAGTTACCTACAAGGGGGCACCCATACGACTGTCAGCTGATTTCTGAACAGAAACTTTGCAGGCCAGAAGGGAGTGGCAAGCAATATTCAAAGTGATGAACAGCAAGAACCTACAGCCAAAATTACTTTACCCAGCAAAGCTATCATTCAGAATTGAGGGTCAGATAAAGAGCTTCACAGACAAGAAAAAGCTAAAAGAGTTCATCACCATCCAACCAGTATTATATGAAATGCTGAAAGGTATCCTTTGAGAATGAGGAAGAAGAAAAAGGAAAGTAAAAATTAGGAACATTAAATATATATCAACGAGTGAATCTAAGAATCAAGTAAATAAAAAATCTGATGAACAGAATAAACTGGTGAATAGAATAGAATCAGAGGCATAGAATGGAGTGGATGGACAATTTTGGGGGGTTAAGGGTGTTGGGGGTACGTGAAGAGACTGGACAATAATTGTACACCTATGGATGAGGACAGTGGGGGGGCAAGGACAGAAGTTGGGGTGGGAAATGGGAGGAGGGGAGCTATGGGGGAAAAAAGAGGAACAACTGTAATAATCTGAACAATAAAGATAAATTAAAAAAAAAAGAGCTGGCTCCTTATTGGCTTACTTAGAAAAATGTCTAAAAACACATAGCAAGTACAAAACTTCCAATATTAGGGACAACTAAATAGGTTCAACTAACCTGGTTATTTGGAGTGTCAATAAATATTAGAATGTTCCACACTTACGAAATAATTTAGAAAAGATGCGGAAGGATATTGTTGGAAATGAGTCATTGCCAGGGCAGTGCTCTATATTTAAGGATGGAAGAGAATGTAAATATCTCCCTAATGCTTAAGGTATGTCAGTCACATTTACATACTAATCCATTTTTTGAAGCTCATTCATAAATAGTCAAATTGAGAGAATGACTGTAATCAGATTTGTAAATGCTTTACTATTTTTTTTCTTTGGTGGAGTGTGCATAGGTATAAGGAGGGGCATGTGACCATGGTTTGCCATTGGCCACAGGTTGGTAGGTCCATTATCCGAATAGATTTGAAAGGTAAGGCATGTTTCCATAATGTGGGATGTCTATCATTGGTACAACAGAGGGCTTTAGGTGGCAGGGAGAAATCAAATCATATTGTGTTATACTGAGGAAGTTGCTCCATTTAAAATTATCTTTTAGTATTAATTTATCATAGCAAGAACAAAGCCTCAGTTTGGCAATACATTCCTTTAAGATTCTGAATCTATTTTTATAAAGGCAAGGCAAATCTCAAACTCCTTTTGGCAGGCAACAGTAACTAATCAGAATTAATAATGCTGTTTCATTTATATCACACTGATGTTATAGCTATTTTCTATTTAATGCAAACAGCATGGCTTTTATATTTATCTTAAGGAATGCAATCTTTATTAACAATAACTTTTTACCTCCTCAAGAACCGTAGTTTCAAACATTTCACTCACCTATGCCATCTTCTGCTTTTGGGCTTCCTCCCTCTATCAAATCTGCAGCCCCACCAAGATCTACCTCAGAGCTATTGACCCTACCACCGGTTCACTATTCATTTCTCCCTACTTGGATATACTTCTCCCTTACCCAGCCTAAACTCAGTGACTTGTCAAGATCAATTCATTGCATTTATATTGAACTCTGAAGTCCTCTCAGCAGAGGCCCATATGAAATCAAATCCAACTCTCTCCCTGCTCTGTGTATGCACTGTGCGGCTGAATGTATCTGTGGAATAACATAAAAATGTGCAGGTAGTTTTAAATTCATGGTCACAAACTTCAAATGAGCCTTTAATGTAACTTGCAGTTATATTACATCTCCCTAAAAATTCTCTCCCCCACTGTCTTAGACATTTATTTTAGCATTTTTCTTTCTTCTAATAACCCAAACTCTACCCCACCCCATCCTCACTCTCAGAAGTTAATCATGATATTAATCCCACTTATTTATTTATTTTCTTAATTTTGCATAAATTTCTTTTTTTGAATTTATTGAGGTGACATTGGTTGATAAATTTAGATAGGTTTCAGGTGTATAATTCTATGATATAGCATTCTATGATATATTGTTTCTGTAGAGTGTTCCCAAGTCAAGTCTTCCAGCAATCTCAGGAAACTTCCAAAGAAAAGCAACGTCCAAAACAGTTTACAGTGTATACTTTAGGGTAAAAGAGGAGGAGGAAATGTGCTTATATTTTCAAAATGAAACAATCTATAATAATAAGAGTGTAATATGCTAATTAGACTGCACGTCCTTCTGGATGACCTTCTGGACGAAGCCGGGGCTGTGCGGGAAGCCCGGGTCCCGGGTACTAGAGGGTCCTGGGTATTAGAGGGAAACTGGTGCTGGTAGCCAGGGGAAGGAAGGCCTACTCTTGCATGAATTTCGTGCATGGAGTCTCTAGTAAAAAAATAAAACACAAAAAAATACATATAGGGAGTTTGGGGCTGAGAGGGTTGCAGGGAGCAAAGGGAAAGGAACAAGGATGAAATTAAGACTTCTGTGACCATACTTTGTTAGTTTTAAATTCGGAATAGGTGACTGTTTTACATAATTAAAAAAGGTTAAATTTAAAAAGAGCAAATTGAAAGCAAGGGGATACAAACAAACTTGAGGGTATATCAAGTTAGTGACATAATTATACAGAGAAAGACCTACATCAAATGGCTTTAATACACACTGCCTGCCTCCCCCACTGAGGGTCACAGTGCTTTGGGGAGTGCTCTTCCCGGGCTCCAGTAGCTATTCCCTTCCCTTGCCCTTTTGACCTTGGAGTGATAATAGCTCCCTCTGTGACTAACGGGTATTCTATCAACCTTTTGTTACTTTCTCAAAACTCCACTCACATCAATGTAGTCTCCTTTAGTAAATTTTCCTCGTTTTCCCAGACAGACCACACCATCCATTTCCTACCTGGTAGTATGTTTGGTCCCAGGAAACAAAACCTCAAAATAGCATTCTGGAGCTGAATTTATCACATACCTAGTGCAGACCTTGTGTAGTGCATATTTATTGGTAGGAAATGGAACACTGACAATCCATAGGCTGTGATTACATTATGATTATTCCAGTTACCACCAGTGTTAGCATTAGACAAAGTTCAGGTGGAATGCAGGAGGAGACCAAGTGGCTGTGGAGATGATAGAGACTTTAAAGTCTGTTGTCTCAACTAACTGCTCTGAAGCCTCTGAATAATACAAAAGGTAAAGGAGAAATTGAAAGCATTGAATACCCAGAGATAAGATAAAATTTGAAAGTCTTAGTGGCAGTTTTGAAGGAGTCTCTTATATTGTATAGTTTCAGGGCATACATGACTGAGGATGAGATTAGGGTTAACTGTAAAGATAGCACAATTCAATGACCAATTAAGTCTCTGTCATATAAGGTCTCTAGCAGTAAGGAAATGGCACTGATAAAAATTTGATCTTCCAATTTCCTCTGAACCTCCTTGGTATTGAAAGCAGCCTCTCACTCCTTCTGAGGGAATCAGCCTTCCTCTGCATGAATGCTCCTCAGTGACTGGATCTGGGGAGTCACAGTTCTCTCCCGGACTCACCCCTCACTGCCTTCAGGTTAAAAGTTAGATCTCCACCTAAGTCAGAGAAGTATAAAGTTTTATACCAAATAGAATGCAAGTATGGATTAGGGCAAATGTGATCTGGGATTTGATATTTACTGTGTTGACTTGATACTTGGGGGTGATGGTAGTAATTTGTTAGAATGGCTAATTGAAGGATGGACAAATAATGGATTGTGGAGGTAGCCTATACACAACTTCTCTGGCATACTGTTGAGATTTAGAGAGATGAGAGTATTGGAATGGATCTGTTCTGTACAACCTATTCACCTCCTTGATTATACACAAGAGAGACACTCTCTATGCAGACATAAAGTCATACATGACGGGGGTGGTGGTGTGCAAGCATCTCTGAAGAGTTCTGTGTGCTTGTCCTCGGTAGGCCTGAGATGACATTGGGAAGGCCACAATACAACTAGATATCTTGATATCAAAATGAAGATGGTATCCCAGGTTGATATAGATAAGGTAAAATTACAGGTTTCTTAAATATGAAATAGACTAGAGGCCTGGTGCACAAAATTCATGCACTGGGGGGGGGGGGTGTCCCTCAGCCCAGCCTGCACCGTTTCCAATCTGGGACCCCTTGGGGGATGTCTGACTGCCAGCAATTGGACATCCCTCTCACAATCCAAGACTGCCTGCTCCAACAACTCACTGCCTGCCTGGCTGATTGACCCTAACTGCCCTCCCCTGCAGGCCTGGTCCCTCCCAACTGCCCTTCTCTGCCAGCCTAGTTTCCCCTAACTACCCTCCCCTCATGGCCTGATTTCCCCTAACTGCCCTCCCCTGCCAGCCATCTTATGGCTGTGTATGCTGCCATCTTTGAGGGTGGGGCAGCCAATTAGCATATTCCCTCCTTATTGGCTGTGGGTGCCACCATCTTTGTGACAGCATGAGGGTCAATTAGCATATTTCCTTTTTATTAGATAGGATAGGCAACCTCCTAATAAGCTTCTTGATATTTACGAACAATTCTAGAGATAAGGGTAGAATCCTAGCCTCAGTTACTGAGTAGGAAATTTTGATCAATTCCTAGAATTGATCCAAATTCAGCCAACATTGAAGAAGAGGCCAGGGTAGTATTTTCTGATATGTTCTTTTTCACATTTTCCTTAAGTAACTTATACTACTAATAATCATGCCACACTGCACATTTTGTATTTTATTTATTACATTTTCACTGACTGAATAATTTCCCCTGTCAGATGTACTATAGCTTATTTAAGTATCCTATTAGTTTTTAAAATTTAGAGATTTTATGTTACCATATATCACATTACTATATACAACTTTTTAAATACAATCTAAGATGAAAAGTTATTTGGTGAAAGAAATGATTTTTTAATGTCATTTATGAGTGTTAAGAATTTTCAAATGCATGTTATAATGATTTATTGAACAAACACTAATAGGTAATATCACTACTGCATTGTTAATATATATCTTTCTGAAGTGTAGACATTTCAATTGAATGACAAAATATTGTTCCAGATTGGCTGATAAATTTATTTGTAGATAAGCCAAAGTAGGTTGGATGACATTAGATCCTGTAATCAAATAGCAGTTTCCTGTAAACAAGAACACTTGTCTAACTTAATATTTATATTTATATAGAAAATAGAGACCTGGTGCACAAAAATTTGTGCACTCAGGGGAAGGAGGGGTCCCTCTGCCCTGCCTTTGCCCTCTTGCAGTCTGGGACCCCTCAGGGGATGTCCACCTGCTGGCTTAGGCCCGCTCCCCAGGCGATTGGGCCTAAGATGGCCATCAGACATCCTTCTGGCAGCCTGGTAGACCTTGGGGGATGTCCACTTGCCAGTGGGGAGCAGGCCTAAGCTGCAGTCGGACATCCTCAGCCCTGATGAGGAGGCAAGAGAGGCTCCCACAACCACTGCTTTACTGGCAGCCATCAGCCTGGCTTGTGGCTGAGCAGAGCTCCCCCTGTGGTAGTGCACTGACCACCAGGGATAGCTTCTGCATTGAGCATGTGCCTCCTGGTGGTCACTGTGTGTCACAGTGACCAGTCATTTCTAGTGGTTCTGCTGTTAGGGTCAATTTGCATATTACCCTTTTATTGTATAGGATTATATAGGATAGAGGCCTGGTGCATGGTTGGGGGATGGCTGGTTTGCCCTGAAGGTTGTCCCGGATCAGGATGGGGTTCCCCCTGGGGTGCCTGGCCAGCCTGGGTGAGGGCCTGAGGGCCATTTTCAGGCTGCCCACATCCGCTTTAGGGAGTGGGGTCCTGCTGGGATGACTGGCCAGCCTGGGTGAGTGGCTGATGGTTGTTTGAAGGCTGGCCACAGCTCCCATTGACCCAACGTCCCAGCAAGGCTGGCTGGAACCAGGTTTCTGGGGTTTATTTGTCTTCTATAATTAAAATTTGTTGCCTTGAGCAGAGGCTACAGCTGGCCTAGGCAGGCAGTTTCTCCATTGCTGGTGCAACAAAACCTCCTGTTTGCTTCAGCTCCATGGCTTCTATAATTAAAACTTTGTTGCCCTGAGCAGCAGGCAGTTTCCTCCATTTCGGGTGCAATGAAGCCTCCTGTTTGTTCTAGCTCCGTAGCTCCCGGCTGCCATCTTGGCTGGGTTAATTTGCATATAGCTGCTCTGATTGGCTAGTGGGCATGGCTTGGCTGGTGAGTGTGATCTAGGTGTAATGGAGTGAGGCTTAATTTGCATATTATTCTTTTATTAGATTAGATTATAATACAGGTAAAGTTACTTATAAACTGTATCTCCTTTCCAACTATTTAACATTAAACTGTTTTTGAAGAGTTCTTAATTAGTTAATAACACTCATAACTTTATAAATTATAGAGTTCTCTATAAGAATAATGCATTGTGACACACAGGAGAAGGCAAATGTAGGTTTAGAGTTGTTACTATGGAAAAGACATACAGTTTAATAAATAATAGCACAGGAATAAGTTGTGTTTTGTATACTCAAACTGTAAACCTACTTTTGCCCATCCACGTATTTCACTTTTTCTTAATATAGTTCTGTTACATATACAAATGCCACATACACATACTTATCTAAAATAAGTTCTGATCAAATAAACAAATAATGCTATTTCAACATCAGAACTTCCAACAGAAGGGAATAATCTTTATTATTCATGCTACTTCAGGTTTAACATAAGTAGTTTTTTTTACTAAATCCAGTACCATGGAATATTTCTGATGCATAGAATTGAAAAATGTTAAATTAAAATTTAATTATCTATACTGATAAAAGAATAATATGCTAATTCAACCAGGAGACCTTCCAGAGACCTTTTGGACATCCTTCCCGATAAAGCTGGGGACTTGGCCGGCCTGCAAACCTCCCCCAAATGGCCTTCAGCTCCTTTCCCAGACCAGCCATGCCCCCCTACAGGGACCCTCACCCCAATGGGGATGTGGCAATCCTGAAAATGGCCCTCAGCCCTTCACCCCAGGCTGGCCATGCCCCCCAGCAGAGACCCCCTACACTGAAGAGGGTGTGGTCAGCCTGTAAACAGCCCTCAGCCCCTCGCCCAGGCCAGCCATAACCCCTAGCAGGGACCCCCACCCCAAAGGGTGTGTGGCCAGCCTGAAAACTGCCCTCAGCCCCTCACCCAGGTCAGCCACACCCCCAAGGGAACCCCTACCCTGATCTGGGACCCCCCCTCAGGGCAGACCAGCCAGCTTCCATCCATGCACTAGGCCTTTGACTATACTAAAAAAAAAAGGAATATGCTAATTAGACCAGGAGACTTTGCAGGAGACCTGGACATCCTTCCGGACAGAACCATGGTGGTGGGGCTGAGGCAGAGGTGGTTATGGGTGATCAGGCCAGGAGAGGAGGGCAATTGGAAGTGATCAGGCTGGCGGGAGGAGAAATTGGGGGCGAGCAGGCCGGCAGGGGGGACCATTTGAAGGCAAGCAGGCTGGCAGTGGGGGGCAGTTGGGAGTGAGCAAGCTAACAGAGGGGGCAGTTGTGGGCAAGCATGCTGGTGGGGGGTCAGTTGGGGGTGAGCAAGTTGGCAGACAGAGTGGTTAGGAGTGATCAGGCAGGCAGGTGGGTGAGCAGTTAGGAGCCAGAAGTCCTGGATTGCAAGAAGGATGTCCAACTGCTGGTTTAGGACATCCCGCGAGGGGTCCCAGATTGGAAAGGGTGCAGGCTGGGCTGAGGGACACCCCCCCAGCATGAATTTTGTGCACCAGGCCACTAGTACTCAAATAAATGGCTGCTGGTTACCACATAAAACCTTATATGTTGAATTTTTCAAAGTAGATATTCACTATGGCATTTTATTTATTTATTTAAATTTGTCTTTATTGTTGAAAGTATTACAGATGTTTTCCTTCCCTCACTGCATTGAGACCCTCCCCAGCCCTTCATTGTGTTATTGTCTGTGTCCATGGGTTATGCATATATGCATATAAGTTCTTTGGTTCTTATATGCTAATTTTAACTTAAATTCTAAGTGTCAATTGCTATATCTCATATTTAAACTAATTGAAAACACTACATACAAGAAGTAATACTTGGCAGCTTCTTACTTTCACAATGTTTTCATTACTCCAGATCCTATGAAATTCATATTCATTCTAATGAGCTAGGGAATAAAAACAGCCAATGAAAGTCAAGTTTTCTATGGGACACTACAAAACTACGATATTTGAGATTCTAGTAATTTACTTAAGAAGGGGGTTTCAGGTTCTGTGTTAATAAGGTGGACTATGGACTATGTTACAGTTTGCACTTGTCGTACCTCAAATACTAGATTTTGAGGATAAGCTGCATTGAAACAGAAGCTCCCTTAAGTGCAACATAAAGGACATGTGGATGAGCAACACATTTAGTGTTTACTATTAGCCCCCACCCTGAACTGGTTCATTTTATGTCTCCAGGGATAGTGGCAGTGGTGGGATCATGACACACTTGCTGCAAATCCTTTCCCTAGGTCTCATTTGATCAAGACTATTTTTAATTTCTGTACTGATTGCTTTATATTCAGTTCTACTGGAAATATGGTCATAGCATGAATAAACTACACTACATCTATTAAAAGTAACTTGGAAAACCTGAACTCTATTGGGAAAGACAAATAAATCTTTTAGAACATTAATTAGAAAAGTCCTTTTTTATAAACTAGTTAAACTATCTTGCATTGGTAAATGCACTCGTTTAGAAATTCTAAAATGACATTGAAATTAGAAGCTCTTTTCGACTTTTTAGAAGTTTTTTTTAAAAAAATGAAGCTTCTAACTGTTTGAAATTGGCCCCTTTAGTTGGAAGGAATGGTAGTGTGTATAGCTATCTGCTGAGATTGCCACTAATTCATAGATCAGTATTTTATGGCAATTAACTAGAGGCCCACTGCACGAAATTTGTGCACTTGGTGGGGGCTGCGCTCGCCAGCAGTGAGCCTGGCTTCTGGCTGAGCAGCACCTCCTCTGTGGGAGTGCACTGACCACCAGGGGGAAGCTCCTGCATTGAGCGTCTGCCCACTGGTGGTCAGTGTGCATTATAGCGACAGTTCATTTCACTGTTCAGTTGATTTGCATATTAGCCTTTTATTATATAGGACTAGAGGCCTGATGCATGAAATTCATGCAAGGGGTTCAGCCCCCGCAGCCCTGGCTGCCTCGGCCCTTGTAGCCCCAGCTTGGTCTAGAAGGTTGCCCAGATGGTTATCTGGAAGGTCATCATCCAGACGGTCATTCTGGTGTTCAGTCTAATTAGCATATTAGCTCTTTATTATATAGGACGGTTAATGAGAGCAGCTTTAGCACAATGCACAATGGGTCAGCATGCCACACTTATTCTTTGAATTTCCTGCTATTTTTATTGGCAATAAAGCATGTATTTGTTTACTTCTTTTTCTGTTTCCTTGCTCAATATTTACTAAAAAAAAAAAATCATAAATTACACTGGTAAAAATAAGACTTTGCATCTATATGCTTGTAGATATCCTGTTTTGTAAGACTCAAGAGCATACGTTCAAGATTTTGGTAAAAGATTTAAGTGTATAGTATACAGAATTCTTTCTATCTGATATGACAACACTAAAATATTTGATATTTTAGTAATTTAATTTCAAAAGGGAAAAAATATCCCAAAAAAAGCCCTAAAAATCTTCAGAGAATTTTCAGGTAGTTTGGTTCAGGGATACCCTGCAATTTTAAAAGTCAATTTATATGTAATTCTTTTGTTTTTTTCATTTCTATCATATCTTATTTAATAAATTATTTGATTAATACTTTAGGTGTTTGTTTCTATTTTTAATATATCAATATATAAATTGCCTTTCTGTTCATCAGAAATAACAACAACAACAATTGCATACATTGGACAAGAAAAATATATTGTGATTTTTAAAATATATCCAAATACCCTTTTCTGAAGGCCTCAAAATTGTTCTTTTTTCTTTTTGTGCCATTTTTCTTGTTACCTACTGATGTCACCATAGACCTGGCAATGAAATGAGGGCTCGGAAAGGCGCTCAAAGAGGAAATGGCTGGATGATTACTCGTTTATCAAACAGCATGAAGCACTACGGCAGTTGAGTCAGGCCTGCCACTCTGTGTTGATGTATTAGCTTTTAATGTCTTAAAATAATTATAGCAAGGCCTAGCCACTATTTAAAACTACTATATAAATTCTAGTGCCATTATCAACCCCATATTTCACAAGATCAATCAATCAGTTGTTCAAAGGAAAATTGCACCCATTTTACCAATCCCAGGAGCATGAAAGTTCAAAGGGTAAATAACAATTGTCAACAAGAATCAAAAGTGAAATGGATCACAAAGTGAAGTTTAATGACCTCTTGAATTTCTGAGACTGGTTCTTAACCTAGCCCTTATGCACAAGTGTGTCGTGATTTCCACAAGGTCAGAGAATACCAGTACACACTTAATCAGCTGTAATCATGATAAGAGAGCCAGGAGTTAGTCTAAAATAAAAAAGTTTTCCAGTTCTATCTTTTTTCAATATTTTTATTGTACTTGTTGTAATACTTTAAGCAAAAATAAAAAAAATTAATAAAAAAAATAAATTAAAATGTTTTTCTTAAAGTCTCCCCTAGGGACACAGTTTCATTGATTTTTTTTTTAAGAGAAAGGGAAAGGGAAAGGGAGAGAGAAACATAGCTCAGTTGCCTCAGGCACACACCCTGACCAGATTGAACCCCCAATTGGGTATGTGCCCTGGCCAGGAATTGAACCCACAACCTTTCAGTTTTTGGGATGATGCTCCAA
Organism: Murina feae; assembly: GCA_004026665.1. Taxonomy (NCBI): domain Eukaryota; kingdom Metazoa; phylum Chordata; class Mammalia; order Chiroptera; family Vespertilionidae; genus Murina; species Murina feae. The sequence continues at coordinate 169,752 of PVJC01000072.1, read as the reverse complement.
CCAACTAAACCACACCAGCCAAGGCTAAAATAAGTTTTCAAAGTGACAAAATGCTTTAAATACAGCAACCTGCTAACTATGATTACGATAGGGTTGTAAGGAGCAAAGGGAAAAATCAAACATATGGGCATGTCCTTTGGGCAGCTTCCTCAGGAGCTGGAAGTTTCACACACACCAGGCATCCAACAGAGGGGAGTTAGATGCATGCCCAGTAGAGCTGAGAGGACTAGGGAAGGTGCTTGCTGTCAGTCACACCTGAGGACAGAGGTTACTGGCCAGAACAGGTGTGGCCACTGCAAGTGTGCAGAAATTTGGGGATCCATAATCCTCTAAATAAAGGGATTCTCTCTCTTGGGCTCTTGAAACTCCTGTGGCTTGGGTGTGCTCTCTCGGCTCTCTTGCATTCGCCATATGGCGTGTGGCTATGCAGATCCCACACCCAGTGGACAACATGGACTGCTGCTAGTCTGATGCTGGACTGGACCCAGCTTCAACTTGCAAAGGAAACTCTGGAAATGGGCTCTAATTTTAGCTCTAATGAAATCCCGGTTACACTTCTTCTATGACTAGAGCAAGGAAAATTGGAATTATTACAGAACAAAAAGCTTATTACTATATCTCAACTTCCTGTGTGAGTCTCAGAAAATTCCGTATCTTAGGATATTTCAGGAACTCCACCATCAACAGCAGCCAGAGGAGGCGAGGCATGCTCGCCTCTGATAACAACTAGAGATTAGTTTCAAATCATAACTCCTTTATCGCACATATTAAAATTTATAATTTGATAGAGAAGAGGATCATTTAACACTATGAAGTTAGATTTTCAAAGACAATTTCAGTCTTCTGAATTTTGAGCTTCCTCTTTTTCCTTGTTTTTCAAAGCTCTTATGGTGTAGTTTTTAGGAGGACATCGTAAAGAAAAGAAAAGAGAAATGGATTCCTTTCTGGTATCTTTTCAGTTTATTCTTTTGAATAATCAGTTGAAAAATGACTAAAGAAATGAGATTTTTGTGTGTTGGTGTTATAGGAAATTTATTAGGATAAAATATAAACATTTTAATCAGGGTATGGGTTCTATTCAGATAGATTTCAGTAAGTAATACTCACAGATATGTAATTAAAGAACATAAAATAATTTATATAATAAATAGCGACTTCCGCCACACTGCTGATTGGGTAAGCAAATGTGCATGAACCATTTCATGGGCTTCTCTCTGTGTGTTTGTGAAGGCAAACGCGTTAGGCTGAATGCATTTTAGATATTCCACATGAACTTGAATGGTTTTACTATAATAATATCACCCTTCGTCTCCTATTTTAATGTGTTATTTCAGTATGGTTTCTAGATTCTCCCAGGAAGTTCTAAAGGCATTTTCAATTTAGAGCCTGTTTAGTCACTGTGTGACTTGGGACTTGAGTTGCATTGTCAAGCAATGGAAAAATCAGGAAAAAGATTTATATTGCTGGGCTGGAGTGGTAAATTAAACTCATGGATGTAACAAAGTAGTAAGTGGGGTCTGGGAAGAAAGGAATTAGGGTGAAATTCCAACACAAAAGTCCTATTAAACTCAAGCCAAAATCAAGGAATAAGAGATTATACTAGTAAAACAAATATCAGGAAACAAATACTCTATTTGTTGAGTATTTAGTAATCCGCCAGGGACCATGTTAAGTGTTCTGTAAGCATTTTGTTACTAATCTTCACAACAGCCTTATGAAATGATTAGTAAAGCAAGGTTTTGTTTCCTCAGTCAAGGTCCAGATCATAGAAGAATAGGGACAGATGGGTTATGCTCACAGGCTCACATAGGCAAGGGAAAAGACCACGCAGAGAGTGACGCATATCAAAGAATCTAGGAAGCCTTGTGGTGTTTCCTCCAAGTCCATTTCTTACATTGTGTTCTGATATATTTTTCTTTCTTCACCTTTTCCCTCTGTTGTCCTCAATGATAAAAAGGATTAGTGTTTATTGTGGACTGACAGGCCAAGAATTTAAGACAGATTCAGGCAAACAAAATACAAAAAAATAAGATCTTAGATTTCCAAAAGACTCAAGAAAAATCTGCATTATTTTGTTTTGGGAATAATTTATTAAGACAAAGATACTTTCTTAGATGAAAGTAGGAAGTAATAAACTTAAAACATGGCCAATATAATCTCTCTCTCTCTCTCTCTCTCTCTCTCTCTCTCTCTCTCTCTCTCT
>PVJC01000072.1:0-167449 GCA_004026665.1 Murina feae | reverse complement strand
GGGGAAGTTCAGGGTGATCAGGCAGGCAGGCAGGTGAATGTTAGGAGCCAGTGGTCCTGGATTGTGAGAGGACTATCTGACTGCTGGTTTAGGCCCAATCTTTAGGATCAGAGAGGGTGCAGGCTTAGGACCCCTCACCACCTCTGCATGAATTTCATGCACTGGGCCTCTAGTTAATAGATGATCTTGGAAGATTTGACACATCAAGAAGATAGAAGGAAAGCGATACTGCAAAGACAAAGAATTCTGTTAATGAATAAATAGTAAGAAAATAGGTAGGTAAAGATCTTTTTCCTCAGGCTTGTTCTGAGAGCTGGACTGTGAGTCTACATTTGGGATATCTCAACAAGTGTATTTCTTTATTTTAATGGTGACATAATAAACTTTTATTAAGTCATTAAAAGATTGTAAGCCCCAACTCTTGTAATTGTAAACAGCTATATACTTTCTTTTTAAATTACTTTGACAAATAAGTTTGTAACTAAACTTAGACACAATGGGTTATATATCTGTGAATGAAACTTTCAATGTCTTATATACAAACAAAATGGTGTGTTTATTTTTTGGTTCCCTTTTCTCTGAAAACATTCATTCACCTTAGTTCTCTACATAGGTTTATTGGAAACAGAAAAAAAAATGTATTTTTTCCTTCTTTCACGATTCACAAACTTAGAAATTTCTTTTATGCATATATGGCAATACACAAGAGGTCCCTTCAATTGTTGAGAATTCAGGCTGTTATTAAGTAAAAACAAAAAACAGACATGCTCAGCAATTTTTATGTGACGATATCAGGGGAATTGGTATTAATATTAATTGACTTCATTCTTACGCAACTTTCTGCAATTTTCCTTCCCCCTAACCCCTTTTATCATGGTGCTCATGGTACAAACTTATTCTAACTCTACTATAGAATGAACTTTTAAGCAGGCAGACTCTTTATAAAATATTTGATACTTGCAGACAAATAATGAAATCCAAACTAATCATTGGAGGATAGTCATCTTGGTGGTTTAATAGAACATTTTTTAGAATGTTACTCTGACTAATAATCTTTGGTGGCTCTGGAAATAATAGCTTGAAGGTTATTTGATATTTTATATATATTTTCGAATGAAATAAAACAGTTGCAGTTATCGTATAACCTATTTAAATTTTGATCAGCTACTTTTTTCTTTGGTTTTCTGTCTATGGCGATTTGGATATTTCTTCCCCCAATTATCATTTTGAACAACATAATCCTCCTTTATAGTTCAGTATATAAAGGTTTTGTTCTATACTTTAATTATTGTAGTAGTCCCACTGCATTACATGGTATAATTTTATACCTTTATAAACACCAGTAATACACATTTAAGTGGTTGAGCTAACTTACAGTTCATTTTTTTGTCTGTGCTATTAACATTTAAGTTGGCAATGACAGATTCTAAACTTTTCTGTCCAAATAATATAGAATTTTAAGTCTTGCAGTGTTGTCATGCTTGTCTAAGCAATTTCATTTGTCTGAATATCTGTAAGTATCTTCTAATTATCTAGTGAAATAATATAAAACTTAATTTACATTTATTCTTACTATTATTTTCATAAATAAATATTTTTAAATTTTATTTTAATGTGTCTTCCTGGTGACATATTTTATTATTAAAAACGTGTTACCAGGAAGACAAACAATCCAGTTAAATAATGGAAACAGGACTTGAATACACACTTCTCCGAACAGGACATGCAGATGACCAAAAGACATGAAAAGATGATCAATGTCACTAATCATCAGAGAGAAAACCAAAATGACAATGAGGTATCACCTCACACCTGCCAGAATGGCTACCATCAAAAATTCAACAAACAAGTGCTGGTGAGAATGTGGATTGAAAAGGAACTCTAGTTCACTGCTGGTGGGAATGCAGACTGGTGCAGCCACTGTGGAAAACAGCATAGAGTTGCCTCAAAAAATTAAAAATGTACCCAGTGATGCCTCTTCTGGGAATATATCCCTAAGAATCCTGAAATATTAATCAGAAAGAATATATGCACCTCTATGTTAATAGCAGCATTATTTACAATAGCCAAGATCTGGAAACAACCCAAGTGCCCAGCAGTAGAGGAGTGGATAAAAAACAAACAAAAGAAACAAACAAAAAACCTGCTGTACATTTACACAATGGAATACTGTGTAGCTATAAAAAAGAAAGAACTCTTACCCTTTGTGACAACATGGATGGCCTGAAGACTATCATGCTAAGCAAAATAAGCCAGTCAGAGGAAGATAAATATCACATGATCTCATTTATATGTGGAATCTAATGAACAAAATAAACTGAACAACAAAATAGGACCAGAGGCATAAATAAATGGAACAAACTGACAGTTCTCAGAGGGAAGAGGTGTGGAGGAGACTGAAAGAAATTAACAACAACAAAAAATTATGCATAGCCCTCAATGGGCACAGACAATAATGTGGCAAAGGCCTGAGGTGAGCTGGATAGAGTGGGACAAAGGTAGAGAAAACTGGGGACATCTGTAATAGTGTCAACAATAAAAAAAGTGTGACTATGTAGTATAGTGCAATGCTTGGCTGAAAGTATATATAAAAAGTCTTAAAAGTGTACATATATGTATATATATATATATATATCTATAATTTAACTCAGAAGCTGAACATATAAGATAAATTCTTAATAAAATAACCAAAGATGGGCACAAATATTGAACCACTAAAATGATTTTCTACAATTTTATAAACATGTAATAATAGGAAATTTGGCAAAACAAATTATATACATAAATATTTTATACTAGGGGCCCAGTGCACAAAAATTTGTGCACTCGGGAGATCCCTCAGCCCGGCCTGTGCCCTCTAGCAGTCTGGGACCCCTCTGGGGATGTCCACCTGCTGGCGTGCCTGGTCAGCCTGGGTGAGGGGTTGATGGCTGTTTGCAGGCTGGCCAAGCTCCCCAGTGTGGACCCTCACCCCATTGGGTTGTGGCCAGCCTGGGTGATGGGCTGAGGGCCATTTTCAGGCTGCCCACAGCCCATTCCGGTTTTGGGTCCCTACTGGGGTGCCTGGGCAGCCTGGGTGAGAGACTGATGGCTGTTTGCAGACTGGCCAAGCCCCCCAGTGGGGTCCCTCACCCCATTGGGGTGTGGCCAGCCTGGGTGATGGACTAAGGGCCGTTTTCAGGCTTTCAGGCTGCCCACAGCTCCCATTGACCTAATGTCCCAGCAAGTCTGGCTGGAAGCAGGTTTCTGGGCTTTATTTATCTTCTATAATTGATACACTGTCCCTTTAAGCCGAGGCCTAGGCAGTTAACGAAGCCTTCTGTCTGCTTCAGCTCCTTGGCTTCTATAATTGAAAGAATGTTGCCTTAGTAGTTGGGCCCAGGCCTGCTGTTTGCTTTAGCTTGGAGGCTTCTATAATTGCAACAATGTTGCAAATATGTTGCCTGGAGCACAGAGAGGCCAAGCCCACTGGCAGACAGTTTACTCTTGCTGCAATGGAAGCCACATGTTTACTCTAGCTCTGTGACTGCCAGCCTCCATCTTGGCTGGGTTAATTTGCATACAGTCACTCTGATTGGCTGGAGGGCATGGCTTAGGCGTCCTGCAAAAATGGTCAATTTCAATATTACTCTTATTAGATTAGATATTTATATTATAAAAAGCCATATATAATACAGATTCTTAAGTAGACGGTAAATAAATCTACCAAAGAAAGCTAAATGAATAAGTTAATGTTCAGGATATATTGTTCACTTAACTTAAAAATTATATAGAGCATAAAACCATTTACTTATATATTAATACACTTTCTGTATAATGACACAGAAAATGACGACTCAAGTGCTAAATACTGTTACATTTATTTCTATTTCAGTCTCCTTTTCCTACTCTTTCTTTTATTTTTGTTGTTGTTGTGGTAGTTTATGTCCTTCAGGCTAGCACCACTTCAGCCAGCCTCCTTTAACAGCCTATCAATCTCTAAGCCATCCTTCGTGAGGGCCATAAAGAGCACAGATCATTCATTTAGCTATTTGGATAAAATGCTGTTGTTAAATTTATAACTATACAGTCTATTCTAACACAATGCTTTTATTGTGATTTTGATAATCTCCCTGAAGGGCACAGTGACATTTTGCTGCTTCTCAAAGAGAGTTATATTCTACCAGATCATTCACTGATAAAACTCTATCATCAAGAATAAAATATTAAATTTGGGAGAATAAATGATAATGTATAAACTGATGAATGTAAAGCTCTTCTGAAACTTGAAAAAAAATACAACCCTGAGAACTGTTTCAAGCTTAAATTTCCACATTTTTCTGTTTTAAAGGGAATTGTTCCAGCTATAGCATCTTGATAAACACTAATGTGCCAAACTGAAGATCAAAGGTAGCAGATCAAAGCTCTGAAAGATCTGCCTGGGAGGATCCCTGTAAGCTTGGTCAAACCTCTCAGACCTGCCATAGGATTCCTCCTATCACTTTATTTTTCATAACTTAGTCAACAATGAATTAAAAATTGAAAGGAAAAAAGAAAAGAAATGAACTACAGGGTTATAGAATTCAGCATCTTTGGAAAAGTCTTTCTTATGAAGAGACAGTTTAAAAGCTGGAGATGGTGGCATTATTTTTCTTATAACTTATCTATAAGAAACAGCACCACCTCTGTGCCCTTCAGAGAGATGATCAAAATATCATTTATCCCAAAGCAAAGTAAAGGAGGAAAAATAACATTTGAAGTTTTTTTCTAATAAATTTGTTTCATTTTATTTCTTATTTTATTAAATTTATTGGGGTGACATTGGTTAATAGGATCATGTAGGTTTCAAGTGAAGATTTCCATGATACAAGGTCTGTATGTTGCACTGTGACAGATGCTGCAACTTAAAAATTAAATGCATTTTTAAGTGGGGACTTATATCTTTATTTTACTTGGTTTTTCTCATTTTTCACTTCCTTTGAATTCTCTGATTTCAAGTATTTTTTAAATTATATTGCCAAAAGACTTGTAAAATAAATTAGACACAGAAAATGCACAACTAATAAACATTGTGTTTGCTGGTTTGTTTTAATATTTTTAAATTGAGCTGCATTTTACAATGTCATAAAGGAGAAGAAAATATAAAAATCTCTAATTTTAAATGCAAATGCTTATCTTGTAGGACATTTAGCTATTATTTACAAGCAAAAACAAACAACAACAAAAAATGTTGGTTATATATTTTTGTTTTTGAAAATAATTTATTTTTGGTTACTTTCAGCCACCTGTGCATTATATAATATTTGTTTTCAACTTTATCAATTAGTATTATAAAATATATTAAGCTATTATGTTTACCTAACAGGAGGAGGCATTCTTTTAAAGGATACACACACACTTATTTATTTATTTGAGGCCCGGTACATGAAATTCGTGCACTGGGGGTGGTGGGGGCCTCAGCCCAGCCTGCACCCTCTCCAAGTCTGAGACCTCTCACTCCTTACTGCCCACCTGCTCACTGGTCTTACTGCTTGGCTTGCTATTCCTTAAGTGCTGCCGTGGAGGTCAGTGAGGCTCCTGCCACCACCATGAGCCCAGTTTCTGGCTGAGTGGCACTCCCTCTGTGGGAGCACACTGACCACCAGGGGGCAGCTCCTGCATTGAGCACCTGCCGCCTGGTGGTCAGTGTGCATCATAGTGACCAGTCGTTGTAGTCATTCCGCCTTAAAGGTCTCTTAGGCTTTTATCATAGAGATACATAAACTCATTAACACTTCCTAATGGTATTTTATCGGTATATGGAAGTATCTATACCTTGGATATGAGCTTATGTTATTATTTACAATTTTCTCAGTGGATAAGCTATCTGAATTCAATGACTCTCTCAGAATTGAGGTTTGAATTGCACTGCAGTCAAGTCGCGGACTGAAACAAGTAAGTGCAGCCAGCTCACAAGTTTGACCTCTGCAATTACTGCTCATCGTCTAAGCTTTTCTGGGTGTAAACGCATGTTCAATTGCCTTTCAGTGCCAGAAATGGCTTTATCTTAGCCAAAACATTCTTTTTAGTTCATCATTTAGAGAAGTATTCTATGTAATTTAACAGTACAAAAGTCACTCATTCCAACTCCAAGTACCCGTCTTAGATGCTGCGTAAGATCCATTATCTTACATCATTATTAAAAATTGTGTTTCTGGTGCTAAAGTGAGTGTTAATGCTTATACTTTTAATAAAGTATTCAGGTCATCAAATATAATTTTCAACTCTCTTATCCTCATTCAAGTCAGCATTTGTAGAATGTCAATTGGATCAATATTAGCTCATAAGATAAAATGAAAAATCAATGAACATCAGGGTGAACATTTTAATTTTTTCACTTTAATCTAAACCATTTCCTGTATTTAGAAGACTGACTATTAAAGACTCACTTCAAAATATTTAGTTTTTCAAAAGTATCACTAATCTATGCAGCTAGTTGCAGCGACTATAGAGAGACCAGATGCACTATTTCTCGGTGTCAACAGAAGATTCAAGCTCGTTTTTTCTCTGGCTTAGAGATTAGGTATAGCCCCAGTGGATAAACTGTACGTCATTTTCAAAGAAATGTATTATCAGGGAAAATGCTGAGTGTACAGATTCCTACTGTGGCTAAAGCTAGTGTCTATTTAATCTTATACTCCAGATGGCCTTTTGTAACCAAATGACCAAGGAATTAAAAAAAAAAATTTAATCAAAGAGCTGGCCTTGACAAGAAAAATTGGGAGTAAAAATTATTGATTTATTTTTTTCTGTGAGAGAAGCAAAAGAGTCCAGTGTTATTATACATGTTAGCAGATTTTAAGAACTTTTTGGATAAAGGGAAGTACATATATATACATATTCCAAGTAAATAGGAAAAATATCTTAAATTCCTTTAGACTTTTCTATAGAGAAACTTATAACTCATGATTTAGGAACAAGGGACTTACTTAATCTTATGCTAAAAGAAAGACATTAGTAGTAGTTTGGTTTGGTACAGAAAATTATATATATTTAAAATTATATGTAATATATATTACAAAATTAGAATAGTTTGGGTAACACACTATTTATTGTTTCCAGAAAAATGACAGGAGGTTGAGAAGTAAGAAATAAATTGAGAATGCCATTCCCTTTGCTCTTCTCTCTGCTCCTTCCTAACCAAAAGTGCTGGAGTGCAGGAAGATTACTTAGAAAAGAATGGTTTTCTAAGGACCTGTCACCACAAATAAAGCTGGGACTTATATGTACCTTCTGACTTACTGTTGATATGTTGTCTGCAGTGGGTAACCATATTTGCTTGATCTGTTGAGTGGAAGGGAGTGTGTCTGGATCTTAGAGTTAAGGTTTTTTCTTTAAAGGCATGGATGGATATATTTTTGAAAGCAACATATATCTTTCTACATAGATAAATATTCACACACCTATAAAATAAATATATAATCTACAGTTTTTTGAAAACGATTACTAAATTTTCAGTCATGCTGAAGAATTTGAAAGCAGGGCAGACATAGAATAAATTGTCAGTTAATGCCCTCCATAACAATTTATATTTGTCTAAATTTCTGTCCTGCCACTCTTCTGCTAAAAACACTCCAGTGATTCTTCATTATTTCAAAGTAGCATCTAAAGTCTATGATGCCAATCTCATCTGAATCCATGGACCGCCCAACCTCACTTGCCTAGTAAGCTGCTCTGATCTCTTAGAGAAGGCCTTTGCCTCTGTGGTTCCCTATACGTGACTGCAACTCCCCCAGATATGTATACAGCACATTCCTTCCTATCCTCTGGGTTTCTGTTCCAACATTAAATTCTCAAAGTAGCTTACTTCAATGATCCCATTGCAAATTGCAACTCTTCTACATATGCTTGAAATTCCTCTCACTCTGAGCTACTTTTTCTCTGGTACTTGAGCTCTGATGTATGATGTAATTTATTTATTTATCATCCTTATTGTTTGTTCCCTGTCTTTCTTCACTCAACTTACATATAAGCTCCATGAGGGCTTACATCTGTGTTCCACATGCAGGTATCCCCAGGAGTTCGAAGGGTGCCTGTCACATTATAGGCATCCAATAAATGTAGAATAAGTAAATGATTTTAACTTGGACACCAACAATTTTAAGGTATATAAAACATGTTTAATCTGAAAAGCAATGTTTCTCTCCATTTATAAAAGTGTACATGAAACACACTCAGTTGGCTGAAAGGATATGTATCGCAGAGGAACTGAGCACATACAGTAGAGCTCTCGTATATTCCTTAAGACATCTAACAAAAACAAGTGAATTTGTCTAATTAGTCATTTGTCTAATGAAAAAAGAGTGTAATATAATTCTGAAGACAATTCTGTTTGTTGTGTTCTCAGCAGGAAAAACTGGTTTTCTGGTAAAGTAATAATGACATTTCACTTATTTCAATATCTGTTATGACAATGAATGCATGATAAGTCTCACGCTACTTTGTTCAAGACAGAATTAAATAGAGATAATTTATTCCCAATGTAAAATTTGTAGCCAGTGGTGTAGTTAATTAAGAGAAAATGTCAGTAGAGCTTAACACTGTCACAGGATAATGCTTCCTGCTGCTAGATATATGTCAAGAGAAAGACAAATAAGACGGAGTGATTTATTAAGCAGTGCCACACTCCTGGCAATGCATTTCTAGTGGATTATAACACTCCTTGGGTGGTGATGTAAGGCAAAGGACTGAAGACCAAGTAACAACTCTTTGAAGAGTATAGAAATAGTACAGAAATGTGGTGCTTGCAGACCCTCTCTGCTGATACAGTGAAATTGCTTTCATATTTAGAAAGAAAGAAGAGACCATCGTATTAAAAAGGATCTAAGTTAGAATAGAATGCCATCAGCAATTCTTCATGACTTTCCAGATAACTTCATTAAGAGACAAAAATTTAGGACAGCCTCCATTTAAAATACAGACATCTCGAAAACTTCTATTCCAGGCAATACATGACTGCTGCTTTAGGAACGTGGTCATTTTTCTCAGCAAAACTGTATTAAAATAATTTGGAAAAAAATATCCAAACATCTTTTATTCCTTTTCAAGAATTTTAAAAAATGTAAAAAAAGAAGGAATTCTTACCATTTGCAGCAACATGGATGGAACTGTAGAGCATTATGCTAAGTGAAATAAGCCAGTCAATGAAAGAAAAATACCACATGATCTCACTTATTTATGGATAATAAAGACTATTATAAACTGATGAACATAAATAGATACAAAGGCAGAACAGCATTGAACAGACTGTCAAACTATAGCTGGAAGGCTGGAGAGGGTTGGGGGGTAGTTAAGAGATCAACTGAAGCACTTGTATGCATGCATATGAGCATAATCAAAGGACACAAGACACTGGGGGGTGGGGGAGGAGGGGGAAGGTCAAGGAAAAAAATGGAGACTTTTCTAACACTGTAATACTTTAAGCAATAAAACAAAATTTAAAAAAGAATTTTAAAAATGTAATACAATTTTTAAAATTATTAATATTGATCAAATAATACCAAAGATGGTTTTAATTTTTAAAAATGATTTTAGAAATAGAAGAAGGGAAAAGTAGAAAAAGAAACATCAATTCAAGAGTAAAACAAGGATTAGCTGCCTCTACTAGAGATTGAGCCTGCAACCTGGGCATGTGACCTGCCCAAGAATCAAATTGGCAACTTTTAAGTGCACTAGTGACACCTAGGCAATTGATCCACACCAACCTCATGACAATAGTTTTAACTTAAAATTAACCTTTTAAATAATGGACTGGTATTTTCTTCAAATTTAACTCAGAATTCCATCAAGTACTTTGATTTTCTCAGATCAAAGCCACAAATTTTGCTGATTATTGAGATATTATTTTCATCTTAAAATTATCCTCATTATGTATAATATTATGTATAATATTGATATTATACATTCCAGTGCTGCAATAATATAAAATAATGGGATCATACATTAAACTATATTATTTATAACTTTTCTATGTATTATATTTCAAAGTTATTTACAATATAAGTATTACATATTTATTAACAATGAAACAATAGTCCAGCAATTCCCTTAAGTTTAAAGGCATTCTGTCAATGAAATAAAAAAATTAGCATAGTATTTAACATGTTATATTTATAATAGAGGCCTGGTGCACAAAATTCATGCACAGGCTGTGTGTGTGTGTGTGTGTGTGTGTGTCCCTCAGCCCAGTGTGCACCCTCTCCAATCTGGGACATCAACTCACAATCCAGGACTGCTGGCTCCCAATTGCTTGCTGGCCTGCCTGCCTGATTGCCTCTAATCACTTCTACCTGCCAGCCTGATCACCCCCTAACCACTCCTCTGCTGGGCTGATTGATGCCTAACTGCTCACTTGCTGGCCCAATTACCCCTAACTGCTCTCCCTGCTGACCTGATCCCCCCAACTGCCCTCCCCTGCAGGCCTGGTCCCTCCCATCTGCCCTTCCCTGTAGGCCTGATTGCCCACAACTGCCCTCCCCTGACAGCCATCTTGTGGTGGCCATCTTGTGTCTACATGGTGGCAGCCATCTTTGACCACATGGGGGTGGCATCTTGTGTGTTGGAGTGATGGTCAATTTGCATATTACCTCTTTATTAGATAGGATAATAGAACAGATTACTTTTATTTATATATTCAACTATCAAAGAATTATTAATATTGCAAAAGAATGAAACCAAAAGACTACCTAATACCATACAAAAATTAACATAAGTAGATTAAAGACTTGAATGTAATATAAAACTCTTAAAAGAAAACATAGGCAATAAGCACCTTGATGTAAGACTTGGAGATTATTTTTTGGATTTAACACCTAAAGCAAAGGCAACAAAAGCAAAAATAAACAAGTGGGTCTAAATCAAACTAAAAGAACTTCTGCACAGAGAGCAGACTGATGGTTGCCTAAGCAGAGGGGATTTGGAGGGCTGGGTGAAAAAGGTGAAAGTATTAAGAAGTACAAGTTTGTAGTTACAAAATAGTAATGGGGATGTAAAGTACAGCATAGGACACAGAGTCAATAATATCCTAATATATAAATAGCCAGGGGCCATCACGACCAAAACAACTGGATGGACTGCCAGACAGCAGGCTGCGTGGGGTGACCAGGCCAGCAAGGGTGGCAGTGAGGGATGACCAAACAACCACACAGCAGGCTGTGTGGCTGTGTGGGGCGATGAGGCCACAGGGGGGTCAGTGAGGGACAACCAAACGACTGAACAGTAGGCTGCGTGGGGTGACCAGGCCATGGGGGGGGTAGTGACGAGTGATCAGGCCAGCTGTGGGGCTATTGGGGGTGACCAGGCCTGTGGGCAGGGGCAGTTGGGGGTGACCAGGCTGGCAGGAGGGGCAGTTAGGGGTGATCAGGCAGGCAGGTAAGCAGTTAAGAGCCAGTGGTCCAGGATTGTGAGAGGGCTGTCCGAGGGGTCCGGAGTGGCGAGGGTGCAGGCTGGGCTGAGGAGACCTCCCCTACCCTGTGCACAAATTTCATGCACCGGGTTATATATATATATATATATATATATATATATATATATATATATATGAATGACTAAGCCACTGAACGACTGGTCTATCCATCAACCAGTCACTATGATGTGCACTGACACCAGGGGGAAGACACTCAATGTAGGAGCTGCCCCCTGGTGGTCAGCGCACTTCTACAGCGGGAGCACTGCTCAGCTGACCAACAGGCACCAGATGCCAGGCTCATGGTTGGCAAGCACAGCTGTGGCGGCACGAGCCTTTCCCACCTCTGTGGCAGCACTCCTGAGTGGTGGTAGTGATGGCAGTGGCAGGCACAGCAGGGCCAGGATGAGCAGGAGCATCGTGGTGCCCGGCCTGGGTTTGGGCTCCTCCCTGGCTGCCTGCCGCTTCATGCACTATTATATCCCCTGAGGGGTCCCAGATTGTGAAAGGGCACAGGCCAGGCTGAGGGACCCCACCGATGCACAAAACTGTGCACCGGGCCACTAGTATTGTAATAACTATGTATGGTGTCATTCGGGTACTTGACATGTCAGAAAGATCACTTTGTACAATTGTGTAACCCCTATGCTGTTCACCTGAAACTAATATAAAATACCATTGATGTAAACACACACACACACACACACACACACACACACAAATAACAACAGCAAAAAAACTTCTGCAAAGCAAAGAAAACCATCAACAAAATAAAAAGGTAACTCACTGGGAGAAAATATTTGCAAATCACATATCTGATAAGGGGTTAATATCCAAAATGTATAAAACTCATACAACTCAATACCAAAAAAAAAAAATCAATTAAAAATTGGGCAGAGTCTGAATAGACATTTTTCCAAATAAGGAAATCAGAGCCCCAAACTACTTAATATATAAATTAAAGCATCCTTGGGCAAAACTTATAATTTAACTCAATTTGAGTTCAATAATTTATTGTATCTTTGGCCATGTTGTGTTATATGCAGCTTATCACAAATACTGTGTAATAATGATCTGTTTAGCCCTGACAAGTTTGGCTCAGTGGATAGAGCATTGGTCTGCATACTGAAGGGTCCCAGGTTCAATTCCGGTCGAGGGCATGTACCTTGGTTGTGGGCACATCCCTAGTGGGAGGTGTGCAGGAGGCAGCTGATCGATGTTTCTCTCTCATTGATGTTTCTAACTCTCTATCCTTCTCCCTTCCTCTCTGTAAAAAATCAATAAAATATATATATTTTAAAATGATCTATTTACATAAGGAAAAACGTTCTTACAGTTTTTCACATCTAGTTGAGTAACAAAGTTATAATGGATTTGTACGTATATGGTTTTTATTATAAACATTTTCTTTAGCTAGATTAGTTTTCTAAATACATTTCTTAATGCCTAATTATAACACATTTCCTTAAAATAATGTTTGTTTTCTGAGAGATAGCGATGAGTATATACACATTAAACATTGTGACTGATTTCATTTCTTGCTAGGGCCTACAAAACAATGAGGAAATAATAGTTATAATGTTGAGTGTTTATTTTGTATCATGCACACAGTTGTAAGTGCTTTATATCCATGAACTCCTAAGTTTTTAAATAAGTAACAAATTATGTAATGATTATCTGGGGAACTGAGGCACCTAGAAGTTAAGAAACATGTCCAGCATTACATAACAACTAAGCGGTTGATTACTATATTAACACTGAACTATCTCTCAAGAAAAAAACGAAGATATAAAGAGTTGTTTAGCTCTGGACAGATAGCTCAGTTGACTAGAGTGCATCCCAATACACCAAGGTTACAGGTTTGATCCTTAAATCAGGGCACATACAAGAATCAAATAATGAGTGAAAACTTAAGTGGAACAACAAACTGATGTTTCTCTCTCTCCTCTCTCAAAACAATAAGTAAAAATTAAAAAAAAATAAAGTTAAATAAAAATAGTTCAACTAGATGTTATATTATAAAATGACACAATCTTATAGCTAAAAGAAAATTTAAAAATAATCTGACACTTATTACCTCAGAGAGCAAAGATCAAATAAGTTAACTGGACAATTCATTTCTTCTATTTTTCACAGGTAAAAAACAAAAACAAACAAACAAACAAACAAACAAAAAGGTCCCTAGTCCGTGTTCCTTTCTTTAATAGGTCATAAGTAGGCATGTATTTGACCTAATTCAACATATCTGAACACCCCATGCCCCTCATGACTTGTGCTTTCCTTAGCATGATAATCATTCTATGACAGAGCTGTGTATTCACTAGTTTTCTTTTCCTGAACATTGAATGCTCCATGAAGATAGACACCATGCTGTCCTACTCACCCTTGTGACTAGATAAGTAATTCTTATAGAAAGTTCAAGAAAATGTTTCTGAGATAACGAAAAATTTTAGAAAGCAAAGTCAGAAGAGTACTTTTAGGATGTGCTAAAGTAGAGCTTAAACATGATATAGACATTAAGGCCTAGAAAACCACTGACGCAGACAGAACAAACTGTGTAGCTATCCCAAATGGGTTGATAATGTAGGGCTTAAGGGGCTGAGTTGTAAATGTAAAGAAACTATAAGTTTTGGTCACAGCCACAAATCAGAGAGCAATGCTATGTGTCTACATTTTACGTGAAAATTGGGTCATGCACTGGTCTTTTGTTAAATCTTGATACAAAAAAGAACAATTGACATAAAAATTTAGTTTATAAATGATGAACATATGTGAATTTATACTTTATATTACACATTGAAATTTCTCTACCTTGTAATTATAAAAAATTCAAACAAAGGCTGTGCCACATCTAAGGGTATTTCACAAAAGCATCACAGGACTTTATTACCATCAGTTTTATAACAGAGCTGGGCATCCTAAATTCAGCATGGTGGGCATTCTAGTTGGCTTATAAGCATGCATCCTAAAGCTAGGTTAAATGCTGAATCTTAACTTACAAAACAGATTCCTTGAAAAGTGTGGTCACTTGCCCATACTTTCAGAAATAGAGCCATAATATTAAACTTCTAACTACAGATTAATGGATGAAGAAGAAAAATGGATTCTGGTCAAACAAAAATTGAATTTCCAAATTTGTGTTGTAAGCTGATGGTCTCTACTATCACCTGTAGTCCATTGAGCCCTATACTTTCATTTTGATCAATCCTAATTCACTGTTAAATTTATCTTTGGTGATGTCTGTCCCTATTCTTATTACTCAAATAGAGGAGTATTGTGATGTGGTACTGTAGAAACTGAGTACTACAGTATGGTTTCAATCCTATTTTAAGGGACCTATGTCATCTGCCTTTTTCCATCATTTAAATTTGTATTTTTTAAAATATGCTTTCTTATAGTACTTTGGGGAAAAATAAAAATCAACTCAGGATACCTTAAAATCACCTTTTGATTTTTTGTTAATATCTATGTTAAACTCCTCCGTTTTGTTAAATACTAAAATAATGTTTTTAAACTATGGTGTATATTCATAAGTAGTTCAGATTAATCCAGAAAATCTTGTTTATATTAGTTTTTTAATAAGTATTTTATAAGCAGAAATCTGAATTTCTTTGATTACCTTAAAAGATACATTTTTATTGATTTCAGAGAGTAAGGGAAAAGGACATAGAGAGAGAAACATCAATGATAAGAGAGAACCACTGATTGGCTGCTTCCTGCATGCCCCTTACTGCAGATGGAGTCCATACCCAGGCATGTGTCCTGACCAGGACAGAACCGTTACCTCTTGGTTTATAGGTCACTGCTCAACCATTGAGCCACACCGGCCAGGCTCTTTGATGACTTTGAATTCTTCAAAAGCCCAGTTCAGCATGAGAAAGGATTTTCTGGCTCAAATCAAGAAGAGCTGGTATTGCCCTAACTAGTTTGGCTCAGTGGATAGAGCGTCGGCCTACGGACTCAAGGGTCCCAGGTTCGATTCCAGTCAAGGGCATGTACCTTGGTTGTGGACGCATCTTCAGTGGAGAGTGTGCAGGAGGCAGCTGATCGATGTTTCTCACTCATGGATGTTTCTAACTCTCTATCCCTCTCCCTTCCTCTCTGTAAAAAATAAATAAAATATATTAAAATAAAAGAAGAGCTGGTATTAAAATTAGTAAAACTCAGGGCACATTGTGTGCATATAGTTCATGGAATAAATGCTTAGGAGCTCATTACATTTCACTGGGAATGTGCCCAATGGATTTGCATCTGAGCATCATGGCATTGTTTTTTAGTCACACAAATGACTGGATCCACATAACCATAATAATAGAGCTTGAATCTCTGAAAGCTTAAATGTTCAACTTTTTGTTTTCGTTAGTGGTGGAGAATTCTGGTGATAAAAAGAAAGAAAATGAGCACCTTGTTGCTTTTTAAATCAGCATGGGGAAATTCTCAAGTGGATGTGACAGCACTCAGAGGGTTTGGCGCTCTCTTCCGGAAGGACTGTCAATCATAATTAGCAACAACAGAGATGTTGTTCAACCCTAAATAAAAATTACTGAGAGCCTTTTTGAGCTAATATCTGTAAGAACGGAAAGTAGAAAGAAATTGGTCTCTGTAATCCAGTTAACCCGTCACTGGGAATTACACTCATTTCTCCCATGTTCATTAGGATCAGTAAACAACAGAGCTAGCCAATATCATTTTTGTTATATTCAAATGTAATGTGAAGGAATATAACATCACAAAGGAATGATTTTAGGGACTGCATTTCAAGGCTTAATCCTTAGGGTTTTTGTGACTAGGATGTTGGCAAGTTTCTTATATTTGACATCTACACTATTGAAATGGATTTCTTTTATAGTTTTAAAGAGATGCTCTCTCATCAGTAATCTCTTTCTGATGCAATAGAGAATTTCTAACTCTTTCCTTTGTGGAAATGAGAAAGTTACGATTCTCTGTAACAGTGCAATCCATCTGGCAGTGGGGAGAGCTCTTTATTTTCATCCAAAGATTGTCTGGGGATCTCAAAGCCAGCGGGTTGCTCCCGTGTTAAGGCTTGTGCGGCAGTCATCAAGTTATCTTCTACCATTTCTAAAGGTCCCTTGTTCCATTTATTACTAGCATCTATGGACTGATTTGACCTTTAAGAAAGCTACCAAAGAAATGTTCCTATTTTACTCCTCCTGTCTGCTCTTCTCATCAGAAGCGGTTTATTTGGTTCCAACGTGGCTATGGTCCCCTTCCACGGAGCTGAACAATCCTGCGAGCTTTCCTTATTTATGACTATATTAATAATATCTAGGTTAGGCATGGCACATAGTACACCCGAGAAATATTTATTAAGCCATTTAGTGTAGCGATTCCTTGTTTTTCTTTTGCTCTTACTGTTCCTGGCACAGGTATTGATAACTCTAAATATTTTACATGTGTATAAATATTTATATTTAACAGAATCAGACAAAACCATCTGAGGTAAAGTCTGAAGTTTCCTTGAAAATTATTTTATAAGAAAACGAATTACATACAGCTACATGTGCGAACAAGTCACAGAGGCCCTCTATGGCCCAGATGTTATGAAGAGTCACTGCCCATTAACTAAATAGAAGGGATCTTCAAAACTTAAACCCCAGATTGTTTTGTTGTTGTTGTTAATACTCCTCTGAGGATATTTTCCAAGAGAGCGGAAGGGAAGGGAGAGACAGAGAGAAAGAAACATCCATGTGACAGAGACACGTGCATTGGTTGCCTCCTGCATGCTCCCTGACAAGGGCTGGAGATAGAGCCTGCAACCGATGTCTGTGCTCTTAACCTGGAATCGAACCTGGGACGCTTCAGTTCACAGGCTGACACTCTATCCACTGGACCAAACCAACTTGGGCTAGATTTTTTAAAAGTGTATTTATTATAGAGAGACGCATGTAGACATGGAGATAAGGGAAAATATAAACTGACAATATCACTGGCATAAAATTGGTCTCTCATTCATGCATTTAACTACCTAATTCATAAGCTCTAATGTTCCAGCCAAACAGATGTACTAAGTTTATCTCAATAATGGACATACTGCTTTTGCACAGTTGGATTCCCTGAGCTGTTTTCCGAAATGCTTTGAAGTGACAGATTTAAAAAAAAAAAATCCAGATTAGTAAACAACTCAAACATATTTAACATTTTTCTGCTTTAGCTGTCCCCGAATTCTTTTTTTTCAGAAATCTACCTAATAATACATGAAATGCCTCTTTTATCCCTATTCAATCTGGTCTAGTGGACCAATAAAGACTATAATTTTGAAATAATAGTTGTACTTCTTAAAAGGTTATATTTTTATTAGAAATTATTAGTAATTCCAATTTCATTGCCTGTGTATGGCCACTCCCATTGATTAATTCTCTTTTTCTTAGCATTTATGAGCCTTACCTTAATTTATTTTTAATCTCTTGGTATCTTTTAATGAATACACTTTTTTATTGTTAGCAAGTGGAAGAATAGCAGCATTTCTGAAGTTATCAGAAAGATGAAGTTATCATATGCAACTCAGCATTGTCCGTCATCATGAATTTGTATAAATGTATAATCAACCTACAGGCTGTACAATTTATTTAAGGGCACAGTTGGCTTAGAAAAGTGCTTAAAATATTTATATTTATAACTTTTGATATCTGCTGCATATTTACAGAACTGAAAGACCATGGTAATCATATGGGTATGTTTATTTATCTTTTTGTCTTGGGTATGCTCCAAAATTTACTGAAATTTGGCCACCTAGAAGCAAAATTCAGAATTCAGAAAGCCAATACATAAACCTGTTAACATCTTCAAAAATAATGCTTATTTATATGTTTGTCATCATAGTCACTTGGTAGAATATACTAGTAGACACATCCTATATAATTTTTTGTTTGGTTTAGTGAGTTTTAGTTTGTCCAGAAACAGACTGCAGTCTAATAAACACAATGCTGCTATTAACTTTATGCTCGATTTAATTATTTTGCATTTATTTATTCACTTAGCTTATCAGTATGTATTTATTAAACACCTAATATGTACAAGGCACAAAACTATTGGCAAAAGAACTATAAAGATAAAAAGGACACTGCCTTGTGTTCGAAGAATTCAGGTGAGGAAAATTGAAAAAAAAAAAAGGCATTCATACTATTGTTCATAAGTACTATAAATACATCTTATGGAATGTAGATGATCCATAATCCTAGAAAAGACTTCCCAGCAAGAATTTTATGTTCTTTTAAATTGATTTTGAGATATAGAGAGTGAGAAAGATCAGTTGCCTCCTGTACTAGCCTAACTGGGGATTGAACCTGCAACATTTTGGTGTATGATATGACATTCCAACAAACTGAACCACCCAACCAGGGCCAAAGCACTAATTAGAGGATGCATAGGAATTTGCCACATGAAATCAGGTGGGGGTAGAGATTAAGCAGGTAATGAAGGCATTTCAGGAATTGGAAGATACAGAAGCAAAGAAGAGAGACATTACAGAGTCTTGTCTTATGTTCAAGAGACAAAGCAATTTGGAGTAACTGGACAATTACATGAGCCATATGAGTGATAAGAGTAGAATTGAGCACGGATCAATAGCCACATGGTAGAACATTGTTCATGCTCTGAATAATTCATACTTATAAACTAAAGCCAAGAAAATACTTGAAGAATGGAAAGTATGTAGAAAGCTCTCTCCATGACAGCAGTAACTTGGGTATATATGGAAGTATGTGAAGCATATATTTTCAGGGAACAAAATTATAAAAGACTATTAGGAGATTCCTATAGTTCCAATGAGAAGTGCAACTGGCCTCATATAGAAAACAATCTAGGCCTTATCCCTTTAGGTGAGAAAAGATTTACACCTCTGGAAATATGTAGGAGATAAAATTTGCAGGCCTTGACTATGGTTGAATATAAGATAAAGAAAGAAAAAGGAAAAATCAAAGTGTTTTCAAAGTTTTGAACATATATGTTTGAGTGGTTGGTAATGCATCAGCTGACTGCAAAAAAAAGAGAGACTGCAAAAGTTTAAAATTATTCAATTATTGGCATGTTGAAATTTGTGATATATCAGAGAGTGGTGTAGTGAGCAGTTAGGTACGCACAACTAAAATTCAAGGGTGTGATGTAAATTTGGGAGTTATCTGCATATTGATGATCATTATAACCATATACATAAAAATTGGATGAAACAGGAAATAATAATATGAAAACAGAGGTTAACTACATCTAGCTATACCGTCTTTCATTTTTATCCAGTGTACATGTCTATCAACATCTAAGTCCTCTCCCCTCATTTATTGACAACGTTGGCACACGGCCCATTTCCTTCCTCTCCAGTCCAAGCTGCCATTACTACAGATGGTTCATCTAATCCTCTGGGCTCTCAATTTCTTGATCAGCTTTGAAACTTTTTACCAACTCTTAAGTTCAAGAATCCACATCCACACACCTGTAACTTCTCCTCTACTGTCCTATTTCAAAAATTTTAGTCTCAGTTTATACCATTTTATAAATACAAACTTCAAATTCTCACACTGGTGTTTCTACTATTGTTCTTTAGTGTCATGAAGAACTCTTTGCTCTCTCAATGCTATTTTATTACTTTCCAGTCTCACTCTTTACTACATTCTCATTATTGGTCTTTCTATTTCATTTTCATTGCTCTATGTACCCCAGAATCTACCACCATCTCACCAATAATCTAAAATCATTTGTCTTCTTAGGCACATTTCTCATGTGCCTAACTATCCAAGGCTGAACCTAATTTATTTTTATTTTTAATTTATTTAGCAAACACTTATGTGACACATACATAAGCTATTTTATCTAATAATGTCATAGCTTTTAATAATTTTTATTCTCATAAAATGAAAGTGGGCACAACCAGGATGTTCCTTGGAAAAGGAACTCACACCACCATACAGGTTTGTAGTCCCTAACAGACCACAAAATTCTTCTGTTTCATTCACTCTTTTCTCTCCTTTTAGAATAATTTCTATGAAGAAATCACCATCATGCTGTGAGAAAGACCAAACTGTTCCATGAAAAGAGAAAATTAAAGAAAACTGAGGTTACCAGTCCTCAACGAGCATCAACTACCAGACATGAGTTCAGCTTCTAGACTTTGAGTTGTCCAACTGAGATCTCAGACATCACTGAGTAAAGACAATCCATTCTCATTACGTCTTGTCTAAATTCTGACCCACAGAATAGAAGGTTTTGGAGGAATTTATTATACAGTTATAGTCACTGGAACATTAGCAAAAGCAAGCTAAATCCAATGAACACCTTTTTACTTGAGTATTTGAAATGTTTAACACAGAGGACCAAACGCTCCATTTTTAAATACCAGTTTTATTTGGTGTGTATTCCACTGCACGCTGTATATACATGGTACTTGTACCGTTCCATCACTCCTTATCAGTTACCCTTGAAAGCTCCTCTACCCATTCTTTTCCTTAATGCACTCTCTTAGACCCTTTCTGAGCTAGTGGTCCTCCATTAGGAATATGCAATTTAGAACAAATACACTCTGTGATCTTACTTCTGTAGCTTCAATTATCTCTTATATCTTCTAAGTATCTATTTAGCCTAGATGTCTTTCATGCGCTTCTGAAAAATATATCAAATCACTAACAAACAATAGAAATACCTCCATGGATGTTTCAGAGATACCTCTATATGCACCGAAATGAATGTATCATCTTCCCCATCAGACTTTTTCTTTCTATTTTTTATTTCATCCTTATAAGACATTAACATCTAATACACCTAATTTCCCAATGCAGAACCCTAGGATAAAAGTTCTTCATTTCCCTTCTTCAGTATCAATCATAATACCATTATATAATGAATCAAGTTCTATTGATTCCAATTTATAAAATACCCCTCTCTTGATTCCCAATGCCACTTTACCTTTGTGGAAGCACATAAACTCTTTACTTAGTTATTATGATGCTCTTAAAATTTTATTCACTTTCCACATTACTCCTTTCAACCTATTATAATAAAAATATTTCTATGGTAAAATTTGAACATGTTTTTCCTTATTTAATAGCTGTAAATAGCAGATTATTTCTCTAAAAATCAAGTTCAAGCTCTTGATAATAATAAATATAACTTCAACCACATCTTTACCAGCTCTATGATGCACAATTTATCCTAATTTCTCTTTTACTTCTTTATATTAAACTAGGGTCCTGGTGCACGAAATTCGTGCATGGGAGGCGGGGGCGGGGGCAGTCCCTCAGCCTGACCTGCACCCTCTCCAATATGGAGTTCTTGGGAACTCTCACAATCCAGGACCTCTGGTTCTTAACCACTAACCTGCCTGCCTGCCCTAACCACTCTGACTGCCTGCCTGCCTGCCTGCCTGCCTGATCCCCCTAACTGCCCTCCCCTGCCAGCCTGGTCACCCCTATTAACTTTCTTTTTTAATCTTATCCCCTTCACACACAATTGTATTTGACTTCCTTATTGGCTTCTTCCTCTCACACAATTTTTCTCTCTCCTTTATGTAACACTTTTCTTACTGACTCATCAGTTATAAACTTTTCTTTCCTTCTTATTTCCTACTTCTGTTCCATTATCATTTTTCCCATTTTTCTACTACCCTTCTTCCCTTCCCACATTCCTTCTTTCCTTTATCTTTACCCCTGCCCACCCTCCCCTTTTCCTTCCTTCCCACCTTAATTTTTTCTTCACTTCCTCCCTCTGACCTGCTTTGCTCCCTCCCCCATTCCTTCCTTCTTCCCATTCTCCTTTTAAGCTCTACCAGCTCCCCATTTATAACTTTTCTTCCCTCCCTCTTTTTCTCTCATCCTACCTTTGCCATACATTCTTCTCTACTTACTTCCACTGTTTTAATATCTATCTATCTACTTGCCTAATTAACCACTATCATTTATCTTTTTTTTCTTTTCTGACTTCTACTTTTAAAATCTGTTCCCAGTACACAACTATACTTGGTCTTCATTATAGGCCCTACAGTTCACTCATATATCCTCTTTTTTTAACTCTGCTGTCCACTGGCTCTTTTATAAAGTTCTTCCCTCCACCCTGTTCCACCCCTCCCCCACCTGGTTACTTTCCCCCAAACTCTCCCTGGCTAATGCTCCCTCCATCCCGCCCCCTGCCCATCTCTCCATCTCCTGGCTCCCCTTAGCTTCCACCTGGAAAGTGATTAGATGGCCAGGGGCACACACATGGAGGCAGCCTCTGTGTGTGTGCCCCTGGCCATTCAATCGCTTTCCAGGCCACAGCCTCAGGGCCAGCTGGCTGGTCCCGCCCCTCGGCTTCCACCTGGAAAGCAATTGATTGCTGCCTGGAAAGTGATCGATCGCCCCCTGTGAGCTGAGGGGAAGGAGGAGCGAGCTGGCCAGTGGCCGCAGCGCAGGGCAGGAGGAGAGCAGGGTGGGAGGAGCGAGCAGCCCCGGCTGCCGCCTGGAATCTATGGCGGAGCCCACACACAGAGGCTTAGCCTCCATGTGTGTGCCCTGTGATGATTGATTCCAGGCTGCAGCCTCGGGGCTGCTCGCTCCTCCCGCCCCATGCTGTGGCCACTGGCCAGCTCGCTCCTCCTGCCCCCCGGCTCCCGAGGCAGAGGTCTTCCATCTCCCCTGCTGGACCCTAGTGTGCGGCTTCTCCAGGGCTGCGGCCTCTGCCATCTTGGCTGGGCTAATTTGCATATAGTCACTCTGATTGGCTAGTGGGCGTGGCTTAGGTGTCCCAAAGAAACGGTCAATTTTAATATTATGCTTTTATTAGATTAGATTTTATCCTACCCAACTATGTCTCATTTTCCCTATCCTCTTTTTCAACAAGCTCTTTAAATAGTTCATTATTGTGTCTTTGTATATGTAGTTTAATTCAAAAGCCCTCTTTGCCACATAAAATATATTGAGCCTTCTTATCCCTTTGTTCTCATAGCAGATTGTACTTACACCTATTACAGCACTTTTTATCATACTTATAATTGTTTGTTTACATGTTTGTGTCACACTAGATTTGTAGCTCAATGATGGCAAAAACTCTTTTGTTCACAATTATATACTCAGTGTCTAGCAAAGTTCTAGCTTAAATAAATAGCATGAATTAAATATCTACTGGGTTAGTGATTAATGTATTGACTAAAAATGTCTGTGACAAATATAACCTGTCAGAGACCTTGAGGAAAGGCAAAGGGAGAAGCATACTTACAAAGGTTTTCAAAATAGATTAGAATGAGAAAGTGGAGGCGAAGAGTCTAGACAAACCTTGTGATTAGTTAAATGAGAATAAAAAGTAAAATTTTGTGGAAGATTCAATAGCAAGTATGAATAAAAAGTAAGATGCTATTGAGAGTTGTAAACATTAAGGCAAAAGTATCATGTTTCTTCACTGTGACACATATTTCTCCTCTTCAATACATGTGATAAGTTTGCAAGGAACTACTAATTGCCTAAGTATTTTATTATTTCATTCTCCATGGTAGTAGTAGTCTCAATTAAGAAGTTCAATAAATATTATTTTATTCTAAAGTGATCAGAGACAAGGAATGCACTAGTTTAAAGAGCAGGGCAGCTTGGATATTGAATATAAAACAATGCCCATTTTTTAGAATATAGTGAAACTGTAAGTCAAACCATTGTTAAATATTATATATTAAAGATAAAATATAAAATTTATTAGTAGAATCTTAATCAAAGTCTTTTCACTGTCAATGAATGTTTTTCAATACATGTCTCTGAACAAAGAATGTGTCCCAACTTCTCTTACATATGTAAATAATTAACTAGTATGTTCTCCAGTAAGTTGTTTCATTTCAATAAGGCTATTTCTCAGAATGTCAGAGTTTAGGGAGGATTTTGAGTTTCTTGTGAACCTTATCTCTGGCTTTTTTGATGATATTGAACTAAACATCAAAAGATAATGAACTAGTTTTTTGTTGAAAACCTGCTGTGTTTGAGATCCACTAGGAAAAAGTAGGAAATGTTCTGACTGAAGCATTACTGTGAAGACCCTTTGAACACTTACCAATGTCAGATACAGATACATAGCATCTTAACTAAAATCATGGCAATTGAAGCATCACATTCCTTTTTCATATAAAAAATGTAATTGTTTCTCCTTACCTTGCTGTACAAAGGATCCATACACAAACCACATGGAGTTGTAGAGAGTAGTAGAACTCATTGATCCCATTTGTAATCGTGGGGGATTAAGCCAATTCAAAAGGTAGACCAGAAGACCCACAAGAAGGACTGTGCCAGCAATGCAAGCCCATAGAGAGAGATCGAATGGTGCAAGACAGGCAAACATATCCACTGTCTTTTCAGCTCTTCGAAGCAGGACTCCCACTGAGTAGTCCATGTAACGTGTTGTAAAGTCCACCACATTCTCTCGATCTGGGGTGATGGTTAAAGCGGAAATCCCTATGTCTGCTCTCTGAGAAATTAAAATAGAAAAGAATTCATTAAGAGTGTGAAAAACAATGTGATTTGTGACACTTTGGCTTGCCTTGAGAAAAAAAATAGATGCCTCAGGCAACATCTTAAGTCTTTTTAAAATACAAACTGAAAAACACTGCAGAGACTTCTTAGAGGACAATTGTGTGTGAATTTTGAATTTCTTACTGCAAACTATGCCCCACAAATTACCTTACTCATATTACCAGTGAAATAAGCATGTGAAATCAGTGAAGAATATTTTAGATGTAGATAATACCTGAAGGAAATTGTCTTTTTTCCTGGGGTCATTTTATCAAAGTCTTCATTAACACAGTAACAAAGGCAAAGCTTATTGTAAAAAAATTCTTTCTGAGAAAATGTTCCTGAGATATTCAATATGTCTCTAACATGTAAATTATTAGGTAGTTTATTTTAAAAAGTTGACATAGCATTTTACCCTTTATTTAGATTTCTCTGTATCAAAATTTATATTACTGAGCTCTAAATATATTAGTGTGTTAGAGCTTTCACATAGCACTAAGGTATGTCATATACCAAAGGTCTCTACCATGATCTTATTGAATAGACCTCAGAAACATTTTAATGAATGATTAAACAATAAGAAAAATAATTCTTCCTGGAGTTGTATCCTCTTAGTTTGTGTCATCTTAGATTGAGTGACAGCCCTCAAAATTATAGCATACGCTATTTTATCTATTTACAGGGCATAGCATAATTGCAGTAAGAACTAAAAAATGACTTCAAATTTAAATTCTATGACATGAAAAACATATTTAAATATATAAAAGATGGAGTCTTTGAAATAATGATCTGTAGCTGTGATTAAGGCTGTGGGAAACTCCTTCCAGACAAATGCAAACATTAGTAAATTATTTGTTGAACATTTTCATTATTTTTCTTTTTTATTGTTTTATGAAACAGTATGGAAACTGACTTTATTGCTTTTGGGGATAAGAACAAATGAAAAATAACATGTCTAGTATAATGCTAAACCAACTTAGATAAATCTAATCTCTAAAGACATAGTCACAAAAGTTTAATATTTAGTTAGAATATATTTAAAATGTATTTACATATATACATACATATTCTGTTCTTGTAGTTAATAAGTATGGAAGTCATATTAAAGCTATGTTTTTCTTATTCCAAAGCCTGTGTTCATAACACTTTACCATACTTTGAGAAATCATTCATTTTCTAAAAGACCATATTGTATGTAGTAAAGGTAACTCGTTTAAGTATAATTGTTAACCTAGGAAAGTCTGAAATGTTTTTAAAAATTGTACTATTTACAATGCAACAAAGCCATATTAATTTCAGTACCATGAGTTTAGAATTAACTGAGAAATAGTAAAATTAATAATTATTATATGAAAATGGACTTATAGAGAAATAATTATGACTGCTTTCAAACTCATGTATTTATTTTTTTATAGTTAGATAGTAGGAACTGGGCCTTTTCAGACTGAAAATCTAACATGGATCCTTAGCTCTCCAGTTCTAACTTTCTGAGCTTCAGTTTAACTATTTATGAAATAAATATAACTATGTTCACTATGACTATTGTGATCCTAATCCTATATAATAAAAGGTTAATATGCAAATTGACCCTAACTGCAGAGAAAATCTGACCTGCCACAGTTGAAAGATTTCCTGTAGACTTGCATTGGTCTTAGGAAAAAGATACAAATCTTTAGCATAGTCTAGACATCTTCAGATAGACTTCCTGATAACAATCTTTCATACTGAACCTTTTTTTCCCCCAACACTTTGTCCGGAAGCATGGCTCTGTATGTAATGTTTCCATTGTTTGGATTGACCCTCTTAAAACTTCTCCAAGAAAACTCATACATATTCATTAATCCAGCTCAATTTTTACTTCCTCAGGGAAGCTATACAATGCTCCCTTTGATAAAATAATAATTATTTTTTTAAAATAATAATTCTTATTTACATTATCAGAAGCCTATATACCTCACTTCTCCAGCAGTTATGAAAGTTATAATTTTAAACATATTTGTATAATTCTTTGAGTAATATCTGATCCTTCTACTATGTAACTATGAATGCAGGGATTATGATTTCGCTTTTTCTAATATGACATATTCCTAGTCTCTACCAGACTTGCCCAACATAGATTCATGATCAATCAATATTCGCTTCACATATGAATGAATAAACATTAACATTAACATTAACTAAATGTTCATTATCTAATTCCTATACTTCCCTACTTTCTATATCTCTCTATTTTTTTCAGCATTCCTGTTAGGAGTTTTTAAAGAATACAAAGAAAATGATAAAATAAAAATTTACTAACTTTTATGGCAGTAATAAGACATTTATATCTTGATGAATAATTACTTTAATAATTAAAATAAGTTTCTAGGTTTCTCAATCTAGTCTAATAAAAGAGCAATATGCAAATTAACCATCACTCTGAGACACATAAGCCACGCCCACCAGCCAAGCCACACCACCAGCCAATCAGAGGGACTATATGCAAATTAACCCATCAAAAATGGCAGTTAATTTGCATACACAGGAGAACAAAGACTAAAGACAGCATAGAAGGAAGCCAAGCACTGGAGAAGGGAACGGAGCCAAGGCAGCAGAGACGGTGAAGAAGGGAGAGAGAAGGGGTGGGGAGGAGGGGAGCCGAGGTGGCAGAAACAGGAGTTGAGGTGGCAGAGACAGGAGTTGAGGCAACAGAGATGGGAGGGAGTCAAGGTGGGAGATGGGAGCTGAGGCAGGCTTTGCTCCCTTCTCTGCTTTACTCTGGCTCAGGAAGCCCTATTCTTGCAGGAATCTTCCTGCAACAGGCTACTAGTATATTTATATTTATTTGAAATTAGCTAAGGTAATGAAGAGTTTTCTATAGTAGGGTCAATATATTATAAAAGATTTTATTTCAAATGTTTAATGTAAAAATGATGGTTTACATTTTGATAAGAACTAGCCTTAAGACTGGAATATAAGTAATTTTTTCAAACTATTTTAATTAAAACAGTTATAACTTTTTTTAAAGGAGACATATTTGCATTCTTTCCAGTCAAGAAGAGGAGATAATATAAAAGGGCTGACTAATTGGCCATATGATTATTGAATCTTAGAAACTTAAGCTTAAGTTGAAAAACATTTTATTTAAATTTAATCTGAAATAAATGATCATATTGAATAAATAATCATCTAATTTATGCTTGAACATAATGCTAAGAACATTATATCAATTATACTGAAGTTATGCATTTATTTAATGCTTATTATATACCTAATGCCTTGTTATAGATTTTACAAACATTATTTTATTTGCTATTAAAACTAATCCAATGGCCTCTTTACAATATGAATAATTCATTTTTGAAGCATTCTAATTATTATAAAACATTTATTTGATACTAAATTGGTATGTGCTGACCTATATCATCTATTAAGTATCTTAGTTTTGTCATCTATAAATCACAGTATTAATCTAAATAAATCTGCCTGATGACAATCTTTCAAATACTTGAAGAACACTATCTTATTCAGCCTTAGAAAATATTATTTTAAACCTAAAAGTAATTTGCTTATTCAATTACTCTTTCCAAGATATGATTTCCATGTTCCTCAAAATACTAGCCATTCCTCTATGGAAATAGTATAATTCATCAATGTTTCCTAAAACTGATATGGACAATATAAGTTTTTTTCCTCAAATGTCATTGGAGTTTGAATCATTTTTATTAGGTAAATTACAAGATATTTTTATACAAACCTTAGGGTCAAATACATTTTAAAATATTTTTAAATGAAACACTAAAAATCTAGAAATTCTCATGAATCCTATGCAATTGATTTGCAATAAATATTGGATTTTATATTAGACCCTCAACAATTTAATTTTTTGGTTCTTTGTATCATTCCTATGTGTCTAAAATATTTTTAAACCTTTAGCTATCATCCATTATAGCAACGTTTTCTACTAGCTTTGAGTTATTTGTAAATTACAGAAAGCCTTTAATTCATGTTACTAGTAAAATATTGATGAAAAGTAAATGAGAAAGTTCAAAGCATTGCAACCTACCTCTAAAGTTTAAAGTTCTACCCACTTTGGCGATAGTTCATTAATTAACATCTGGATATTTTTAAAAATCACTTATGAGTATTCTTTACCTCACTATCATCCAGCCAGGTTTTCCATGTAAGTGCTTTGTGAAAGGTATTATCAAAATACATGTGTGATCAGATATTCATTGTCTCATGAATAGTTAATGTTATCAAAAAAGAAAATGAACTGTTCAATTTTTTTACCACCTACAACATGTCTGATTAATAATCCACTCTGATGAAACTCAGTGCTTTGTCAGAATAAATTTATTTTTCTAATTCTGAATATGCCAATCTCTATAACGCCTCCCTTTTTCATGTTTTGTACATGTTATTTATAGTAAGTCATATATCACCCAAGGAAAGGCATTCATTTCCTGAGGATATCATTCATTTGGACCTAGAAAATTTAACTTATTAAGAGTACTTATCATAAGCTTCAATTCTTTTAAAATTTGTCACCATAGCATTCACACCTTAAATATTTTTTGCAGCAAGTAGAAGAAAAGTAATTACTGAAGAGGTGAGGCACACATTTAACAAGCCCTAGGTCTCTCTCTGCCTATTCAGTTTCTTAAACTTTAAATATTCTGCTCCTCTTCATAAGAATAAGTTGTTCATAGGTTTCCAAAATTTTTTAACAGTTTTCTTAAATATCATTATATATTCTTTGGTCTTCAAATAATGTTTTGGTGTAAAAATCCCAGGTTTGTTTGGAAAAAAGTAGGCATTGAAGAAATGCTAAAGGAGAAATACAGGGTGCAGGAGAGAGAGAAAGAACTGAAGGAAGGAAAGAAGAGGGAGAAGAAAGAAGGAAGAATATATTCAAGTTTTATTAATGAAATATGACATGACATTGGGCAAATAGCCAAACCGTCATTATTTTAGATTTTTTATGCTAAAAACACTTTATTGAGACTTTATTATGCAGTTGTCCTATTTTTGCTAATATAAGAATACAAATGTTTTGTTCTTAATACTTTAAACCTAAAGACTTTAAAGACCAACAGAACTTTCTCAGTAAATACAGCATATCAGTTATTATTAATCAGTAGGGGCACAGTGCATGAAATTCATGCACTGGGGGAAGGGGAGGCTTCCTCAGCCCAGCCTACCCCCTCTCACATATTGGGAGCCCTCAGGGGGTGTCCTACTTACGGCTTAGGCCAGCTCCATGATCCCCTTGGAGAGCGGGCCTAAGCCACAGTCTGGCCTCCCTTTGTGGGAGTTGACAAGGCTAATCAGGGGAAGCCACCAGCCCCATCACCCCACTGCTGCAGCCACTGCCAGTCACCACAGCCACCAAGGTGTTTTCATCAACACGGACTCCAGTCCCTTCACCATGAAAAAATGACAACTTTCTTTAGGCATTTTCAAGATTTGTCTTTCATAGGATATAACATATCTTTCTTTCATTTTTTTAAAATCCTCACCTGAGGATATGTTACCATTGATTTTTAGAGAATGTGGAAGAGAAGGGAAAAATAGAGAGAAACATCAAAGTGAGAGGAACACTTTGATTGGTTATCTCTTGCTTATGCCCTGACCTGGGCCCTGGCCAGGGAGGAGCCTGCAACCTAGGTACACGCCCTTGGTCAGAATTGAACCCAGACCCTGCAGTCAGCAGGCTGAGGCATTATGCACTGAGCCAAATTGGCTAGGGCAGGATATGACATTTCTTAGCCCTCCAGCAGTGGATCTTCATTTTTTTCCCTCCAGGATTGTGGTGGAAAAACCATAGATGCCTTTTTGGATTTTTATTACCCAAGTTACTAAGAATATTACCAGTGGCATACAGGAAGCTTAGCCAATGAGCAGTAAGAAAAGCTGTTTCCTCTGTAGTTCACTCTGATTACTGGCTCTACCCCTGCCCCTCCAATCCCAGCTCTACTCCTGCCCAGGCTTGTTAGCTCTGGCTGAGGCTGCAGGCCTGGGCAGGGGACACCCAAACCCCTCTGATCACCAGCTTCACAGAGCCCAGGCCTCTGTGATCACCAGCTCTGATTCTGCCCCCTGGCATTGCCGGGTCAGCCCTTGCCCCACTGGCAGCCTCTGGCCAAGGCTGCAGGCCTGAGCAGGGAATCCCCAGACCCCTGCTTTGCTGGCTTCACCAGTGCCCAGACCCCTGCAATCACAGGTTCCACCCCTGCCCCTCCAATCACTGGCTCTGGGGAACCCAGGTCCCTCTGATCACCAGCTCTGCCCCTGCCCAGGCCTGAAGCCTCTAGTGAAGGCCTCTGGCCTGGGAAGGGGACCCCCAGCCTCTTCTGATTGCCTGTTCCGCCCCTCGGGCCCCTACCTCCCCTGCCACCTGCCTGGCTAACAGGTCTGACCACTTCAGTGGCGGGGCTGAGCCAGACTGGGTGCCACCATCTTGGAGCTATGAGGATGGCCATCTTTGTGACCCAGTGATGCCTAATTTGCATATTACTCTTTTTTTTTTAGATAGAATGTGGCTATGGGTGCTGCCATCTTGTGACTATGGGGGCAGCCATCATGTGGCTATGGTGGTGGCCATCTTGTGGTCATGGAATAATGCCTAATTTGCATATTACTCTTTTATTAGATAGGCTAGTAGAAATCAAACTATAAAGTACTGAGGATAAGAAAAATGATCAAATTGTTTAATTGCAAAGTATTAATTTTCTTAGTCAACTTTGATATATTTATTTGAATAAAAAACATTTGTTTTAATACGTTACTGTTATAAATTAATATTTTAGTTTTAACTACAAACACATAACACAATATCAGGTAGAATCAATTAAATTGTTGTTAAAATAACTTTATTCAGAAATAAAAAGCATATTTAATAAATCCAAAAAAATTTGAAAGAATAAAAAGTTACAAAGAAGTCATTCAAATCCCAATAAAGCAACCAGTATCAGATTCCCATAATGTTCTTAGATGTTTACTTTTAAACTTCTATTTAAGGTGTTTGTGAGCTCATTGAAAGGATAGTGTTAATTTGATTATAGCTTAGTGCATAGTATGACAACTAGCAAGCCAATCAAAGACAAGCACTAAGGATATTTTATTACTATGACTATTACCACTACTATTTAAAATTTAAACTATGCTTACTATTCCCTACTTTTCAATGATTAATTAATCTTCACAAATACCCTGTGAAATATAAATATTATCTCCATTTGATAGATAAGAAAATTGAGACACAGACAGATTAAGCAATTTTGCCTAAATTGCTTAAATCCAGGATTTCAATCCAGACAGATTGTCTCCTGTGTCAACATAACTACTTTTTCACCCCAAAATAATTAGCGAACTATCTCAATATTGTCCTAGAAGAATCTATATTTTTTTCTCCCTGATTTGAAATGACTCCTTCATCCTGGATTCAAACTAGTGAATCCAGGATCATCTCTTGCATGCTCTAGAATAGGATTGAAACCTCTGTTCTCTAAAGGATTGGGTGAGGTTTCCTGTGCTAGGTCTGGATCTTTTATGTGGAGGAGTTCCCTGATAACTTTTTTTGGTGGAAATTGGTCTAGGCTCTCTAGTTTTCACTTGATTGGATTAGCTAAAACTTATCTCTTTTGTTAATATTTTCTAAGAACAAGAATTTCGTTTACTACTTTTTCTGTTACCTTATCACTTTCTCCTTTTATTCTTATCTCCTGTTAAAATCTATAATTTTTTTAGCTTTTAGAGGTGAAAATAAATATATTTATTTTCATTCTTTTATTTTTACTGATATGAATTTTTAATCTATGAATCAGTCCTTTAAATATCCTTTATAGTTTCAGATAAACTCAAAGTTTGTGGACAAATGTTCATGGAGAGGCCAGAAAATGTGGCAGAGAAGGTTCTGAGTAGAGCGGGTTGTGGGGTGGTGGTGAAATCAAAATTCCATTCTGAACGTGTTGTGCTTAAGGTACCCATTAGACATCTACCAGGAAATGCTGAGTAATGGTAAGAAATATGTCTGCAGTTCAAGTGAGAGGTCTGAGCTGTAGAAGCAAGTTTGAAAAGTGGCCAGCTTATAGATAATAATTGATCCTTGAGACTGGAAGAAAATGTTGGTTGTGTGTTCTCTCTCTCTCTGTCTCTCTCTCTCTCTCTCTCCCTTTCTCTCTCTCCTCTTCCTCCATCCCCACCTCCCACCTCCCATCTCACCATCTAGCTCTTGGAGAACAAGAACTCTGTTCTATATTTTGTGTAGCCCCACAATGCCAGCCACACATTAGGTCCCAATACATGCTTACTGAATGCCAAGTAGGGAGCGAGCTACAAGTTATTTATAAACTAAAGGAGTTCCGGCATTATCCTGCAGCATTAAAAGGGATTTGAAAATAACATCATTTCTGCAGTTCCTGAGAGGAAATAACTTCTTCAAAGAAAAGGACCATGAGAAAGAATTTTTTAGTCATTAGTGACTTTTTCAACTTTCTGAGAAGCCATCTTAAGGCTGCTTGTGCACAGAGCATATAGAAGCAAGCTCTGCCTGAAACACCCAAACTGCAAATCCACATTTCAATGCTAACCAAGGATAATGAGGAGAACTGAGTGAATTTTTATTTTTCTTACAGAAAATTTTTTACATCATTTAAGATTGCGATTACAGATGTTTTTATAGCTCTGCAGGGAGGAAATAAAAGCTCTCTGTAAATGAGAAAGAACTGGCTTCCAAAAACAGTTTGTCTCTATGAGAAGTGAATCTAGACTGACTGTGCTCCTAATAATTCTATGAAGCATTAAGTGAAATACAATGGAAGAGACATATTCAGATGACCTTGATTGGGAACTTCTGCAGTCAGCCCCCTCCTTTGATACCCTTCAGCCTTCTTAGATGCTCAGTTGTTTGCTTGTTTTGATCAGGGAAG
Source organism: Murina feae (assembly GCA_004026665.1). NCBI lineage: Eukaryota > Metazoa > Chordata > Mammalia > Chiroptera > Vespertilionidae > Murina > Murina feae. The sequence continues at coordinate 133,649 of PVJC01000072.1, read as the reverse complement.
TCTTTACTTATTTCAAAATATGTCACTATAACATAATCAGGTTACAGAGAAAAACTCAGAATCATGAAGACTTAAAATAATCGAAATCTGGAGTATCCAAATGACAAGCAAGAGTAAACCCATATTACCTTTCAAGGTATGGCTCTCCTTCTAAATATTCATTCTGATATTATTCTGATACTAGCAGCCCAGTGCATAAAAATTTGTGCACTCAGGAGGGTCCCTCAGCCTGGCTAGTGTCCTCTCACAGTCTGGGACTCTTCGGGGGATGTCCATCTGCTGGCATGCCTGGCCAGCCTGGGTGAGGGGCTGATGGTTGTTTGCAGGCTGGCCAAGCCCCCCAGTGGGAACCCTCACGCCATGGGGGTGTGGCCAGCCTGGGTGAGGGGCTGAGGGCCGTTTTCAGGCTGCCCACAGCCCGTTCAGGATTCGGGTCTCTACTGGGTTGCCTGGCCAGCCAGGGTGAGGGGCTGAGGGCCATTTTCAGGCTGCTCACAGCTCCCATTGACCTAATGTCCCCGCGAGGCTGGCTGGAATCATGTTTCTGGGGTTTATTTATCTTCTATAACTGAAACTTTGTTACTTTGAGTGGAGTCCTAGTCAGGCATGAAGCCTCCTGTTTGCTTCAGCTCCTTGCCTTCTATAATTGAAACATTGTTTCCTTGAGCAGAGGCCCAGCCAGTCTAGGCAGACAGTTGCAACAGTTGCAACGGAAGCCTCCTGTTTAGCTCCGTGGCTGCTGGCCGCCATCTTGGCTGGGTTAATTTGCATACAGCCACTCTGATTGGATGGTGGGTGTGGCTTGGCTAGTGGGCATGGCTTAGGTGTCTCTGAGTGATGGTTAATTTGCATATTACTCTTTTATTAGATTAGATTGCATTCTGATAGTATGTGAATTTAAATCAAATTCTTCTAATGGAGTTGGCACATTCACTGCTAAGTACTAGTGAATGTTTAAGATTCCAAATATGGTTTTAATGTGTAATAAAGGATGTTGTTATTTCTTATAAATATTAAAGTTAACCTTTGTGTTAAGCAATTCAAGTACTTAACCTTGCAAAAGTACAAGGAAAGAGGGGCTGCATTCTCTATCACATCAACTACTTTCCTAGACAGTGGTACATTTTTTTCTTCTTTTTTTTTAGGAATACATTTTTTTATTTTTACATTTTGTGAATGTATGTCCTCTTTCATTGCACAGTATCCTAACTACACTATGGGACATGTATTTGTGGGCTTGTCCAGAACCCCAAATGTCAAAACTTAGGGTGATTCCACACAGAAGTAACTAGCTGAAGAGAAGATGATCAAATGAAGATAGATTTAGAAGAACCTAGGCTTAAAATGATCTGCCAGCTTCTGTGACCTTGATGAATTACTTCTGCTGCCCAATTTCTTCCTATAAAAATGCTAATGTTTATTACTTAGTTCACAGAGCAGAAAACCATAAAATGAACAAATACATAAAACTGCCACTAAAGAATATAGACTTGTTAGAACAACCTTCTTTCCTACAACAACCTGTTCAAAAGTAAGGGCTACTGAGAATGACTTCAGTAGAGGGACAGCCATATCATTGCACTGCATAGCTTTTTGGAGTCAAACAGCAATTACTATTTTAATTTACATTTTGTAAACATTTCATCAGAAAATATAGCATACAATTAAATCTCCCAACTAGGACCTAGGTATTCTTAACCTAGCAGGAGGAAATGAAATCTCATCTATTAGCTAAAGAGAGGAAAGTTCAGACTGGCTTGTATTCTTGTCTTGGAAAGTTAGTAATGTAATTTCAACAGAAAAATTCATAGCAAAGCACCAAAATGTCCAGGAAAGCTAACTAATAGGGTTCACTCTATAATTATCGTATTACAGAAGGATCCCCCAACTGTACATAACTATAGAAATGAAGATGATCCTGAAGTACTAAACCAGATATTAAAAGTGGCTGTTATTTCAGAGAATTCAAAGCCTTCCCTCGGAACACATTCTCTAACAAAATGATTCACTTGGTTTCTCAACTCAGAAAGGATCAAATTTACAAAGTTTTATATAATGGATTTACCTAATAAATTCTCCAAATCTTACTCCTTACTTCATTTTATCTAATGACACCAATCTCTTGACTCAACTAGAGACTAGTAATTTAGCATTTATTACAATAGAATTAACTCCCCAGCACAAAAAGACCTTGTTTATCTGCTAGGGCAATTTCTGAAGTTTTCAGACCTTGCTTTACCATTCACACAATATAGACCATTTCAATTTCCACCCATTTCCCATATTTTCCCCTGAGAGCTTGTGTTTTACAAAACCTGGATTCCAAATTCAGTGACTTCAAAGTCACTACTTTCAGGAAAACCTCCAAGCTCAGCCTCACAAAATCTCACTCATTTAGCAAATAGTATGCACCTAATTGCTGACTCTACCACTTCTTAATTAGTCAGTTGAACATGGTACATTTTTAACATCTTCTTTCACTTGTAGCCTATTTCTCTGTTTACAATTTCTAGACTAACATAGACTATTCTTTTATGAAATGAGCATCCTAAATAAATATGGCCAAATAATCTAAACACAATGCCTAAGATTATATCCATAGGTACATAAAGAATTTCATGGTTCAAGTGCACTTTAAAAGTTCCTTAGAATATCCTCACCCAAATCTGCACTCCTTTTCATACCTTGAAGTTATCTTTCTCATTATTTTTACTCCCAAACCATGACCATAGATAGATGAAATTCCAGGTAATAGATGGCGTTTCAATAGCCTATAGTGGATCTCAGGATTTAGGTAGCCTCGAGTTATGAGATGTTTTTCATCTTGGCACCAGTCTTTATATCACCTTAACTTTGACTAATTCAGTAGTCTGTTAATTTATAGCCTGTAATCGACCGTATTTTTTTTTTTAATTCTACACATTTTATTGAATTTTTCTCTTTTTCTGTAAGTTCTCTTTAAACCTAAGAGCCATTCCTAGATGCATCATACCCATTGGCAAATACTCTCTGTTTTTTAGCTTTGATTCAAAACTTATTATGCACTACTCATCCTGTGCTTGCCATCTCTTAGACCAAGTGCTTAACGACTCAAGTTCTTTATCTGATTGAATTGCTCCTTACTGTTTGCAATGTCTGCCAATTAAATATCACCTGCAAATTTAGAAAATTGCTCCTACAACCATTCAGTAAGTGATGTTCATTTACATAATTCATTTCCTTTCGCAGATCTCCTTCTCCATCAGTGTTAAATCTTTCCTTACAAACAACAAAGGTTTCGGGTCATTTTATTTTTCTTTCCCTTCTACTTATATACACAGCTGTGTGGTCTCCCACATCTATGCTCCAGCTCATGCTATATTTATATCAAGTGGATTCTTTTTGAATAGTCATCATTCAGATATACAAGCATACATTCCTATGACCACATTCACTTTTTTAACTTCCTGCCTGCCTACAGCTGACATACTCTGGGAAACTCAATCAGTCCATTAATGCCTGTTTAGTCTAATTTAAGAATTAAATTCTTAGTCATTGTCCAATTTAAATGGTCCAGAATAGCCTCTTTTCTCTTCACACATTTTGATCCTGACTCCCTTTGCAAAGTTATGTGTTTATTTCACAAAGCTAGTGAGCATTTATCAGGGGGCAAGTGTAAGTAGGGGGAGGGGTTCTTTGCTGAGTGAGTTTTACTGGTGGGTACCGATATTTCCAAGACTGGTTTGCAATAATGAAAAAAATATAATCAAAATATGTAACAATTTTGTTTTTGTAACCATGGGGCTATATGGTAATCTTCAGGCACCCCAGTGAGGACTCTCTTAATCTACAAACTCCTCATCTTCTGCCTTCTCCTGAACCCAGTGGGTGGTTTACTCAAAAGGCAGCGTCTGGTCTTTGTCCTAACTAATTAGTCCTGCCTCCTTCAGAGTAATGGGATTATTACAAACTTAACCTCTTAGGAAATGGAGATGAGAATGGGGATAAATGTTGTGCCTCATAAAACTTGTTCTGGTGACCCAGACAGGCCCAACTCCATGGGCCTATTTTTATATCCCATGCCTTACCAATTGCCCCTAGCATGCCCCTTTCCAGTGCAGATGGGATCCCCTAAATCCTTCACCTCAAGTGAGCTTTCTCCTCCCTCTAGCTTCTTTCGTCTCTTCTAGTAGCAGAAATAACTACGCCTATCCTCCTTATCCAGGCTCAAGTCCAATAATTTAGGGCCTTACATAACCATTTTTGCATGATATTCACATTAACCCAACATTCCCAACTTAGGTTTTGTAATGGAGGAGAGGAATATCTGTATTTCCTAAACTGCTTTTTGTTTGTTTGTTTGTTTGCTTTTTAGCCATAAACGACATTCACATGGTTTCATGTGCGCATTTACTAATTGCTCCTGGGTAATTCCATTAGCATGCTCTTTCGGTACCACAAAATCAAAATGTCTACAGCCAAACTCTGTATCTCTGTTGCCCTTTTCCAATCTGCTCTCTTTCTGTAGCCCCATTTCTATCCTTGACTGTCCATCTGCCCATTTTCCTCCAATACATTTCTCACTGAGTTTCAACAACCCATTATCTTTTCCAAGTTATCAAATTCCAGTAATTATATCTTAGAATATTGTCTCCTTAAAATCATCCTTTTTGTTAATCTCTGATCATTACTGTTTTGGTTTGGGCACTCCTTTGTTCCTCTCTAGACTGTTGAAAAAGCCATTTGTCTTTTTTCTTCTTTGCTCCAATGCATCCTCTCCCTACCTCAGCTATCTCTCTTAAAGCTAAATTAAATCTCAGTTTTTCTTATGTAAAAACCTTTAAATCTTTTATAATTTTCACTGTCTAAATGATCAAGTCCAAACTCTTTAGCATGGCAAACATGCTTTTATAATTATCCCTATTGTTGCCTCTCCACTCCCACTCATCTTCAAAACCTAGCTCAAATTTCTCCCCTTCTGAGAAATCTTTTTAACTCTTCAAGCAAAGGCGGCCCCTCTGTCCCTGGATTGCCATGGCATCCTGTACGTATTACCCTATGGCATTTATAGCACTGCAATTTAATTATTTATTTGCATATTTGTCTTCCCTGTAAACTATGCGATCTTTGAAGGCAAGAACAATGTCTTCTACTCCTTCAAATTTATGATGCTAGGCACATCGCCCAGAATGTCGCATGCATTCAAAAATGTGTGGGGATAAATGGATGAATATAGGGCATTCTGTTTAGTATACAAAGTAAAAAAATCTTCAGCCTTCTGGCTTCCAAAAGAGGACTAGGCAAAGAAAAGGCCTCTATATCTCTATCTCTACACCTATAGCTATACATACACCTATGCCTACATCTATTCCTATAACTACAACTACACCTACAACCTCATATTTTAAAAATCTAATTTGAAAAAAAAGTGAAATAGGTGATTTTAGAAGACAAGATTACCAGGAGATGGATATAGTTTGAAAGCCTTATAGAGCAAAGCAGGAGTTTAACTAGGGTTGAAAATTTAGGAAGATGAAGTGAGGAAGGACAAATGAGGCAGATTGAAGTGGAATGTGATCTATATGGAGTGTGATAAAATGTGAGAGGTGAGACACAGACTGCAGAAAATGATGCATGCCTTTCTAAGGTGTTTTAGTTTTTCTTACACAAGAGAGCAGTGACAGGCTTTTAAGAAAGAATTGAGATATTTTGAGATGCAAATATTTTTAGTCACTTTCCAAATTCTTCTCTATATAATCTTATTTTTATCTTCTACTCATACCCATCCAAACTCCATCTGAACCTTCGTTGACTGTGCAGGTCTTAAAAACCTATGCTGAATGATTTCTGAGTAATATTTTCATCAATGTCATATGACTTGGTTTATTAAAATGCTTTTCAAACCAAACTTATACTGGAACTCTGTTAACCTATGTAAACTCTTAAGGGAATTTAAAAATTGGACTATGGATTCAAACTAACTGAGTTTGAATCATGAATTCTCTACAACTTGGCTAAGTAACCATGAGCAAGTTCCATTATCTCTCTGTTTCATTTCTACAATATCTATCTTATAGGGATGTTGTGGATACTGAGAGCTAATAAATGCACAATATGTGGACTTTATCAGCAATAAGCTCTATATAAGTGCTAATAATTATTATTTTGTCATTTTCAAACCATGTTGTTGTTTTTTTACTTTCCTCAGGTATCTGTGTTAATTACCAATGCTGTCAAGATTATTGCTGACTAAAAATATGAGACTCTAATTGTAGTGATATTATATTTTTACTAAGGGCCCAGTGCACGAAATTTGTGCACTGGTAGGTGTGGGAAGGGGAGGGTAGGTGGGGAGGTCCCTCAGCTGGACCTGCACCCTCTCCAATTCGGGAGCCCTCAGGAGATGTGCTACTGATGGCTTGGGCCCACTCCATGTGATTCTCTGCTCTCTGCTGGGCCTGTCTGCTCCACACCATGGGGATGGTCAAGCAGGCCCTGCTGGGCACCACCTGCAGGGTCCTGGATGGCTCATGCCCCTTCATCCCCTTGTCCATAGCCACTGCCCTGGCTGGGCCTTGGCTGGGGTGTCAGCTGGGGGATCCCCGATGGCTCTGGCTCATGCCCCCTCATCCCTTCGTCTGCGACCACTGCCCTGGCTGACCGCCGCCTGTGGGGGTTCCCATCACTGGCTCCCCCTCCTCCACAACTGGCACCCAACAGACCCTGCTGGGTGCTGCCTGTGGTCTAATTGCCTGCTGGGCTCCCGTGGCCAGGGTAACGCTGCCAGCGTCCTGCCCCACCACTATGGGCGCTGCCATTTTGTCCTGGAGTGATGGTTAATTTGCATATTACTCTTTTATTAGATAGGAGGATTATAAAACACAGCATATAAAATAGTTCCAAGATATATAACACAGAGCTGTAGCTTTTTCTTTATAAAATTACTCACCATTTATATTTTACATATATCCCTTATTTATTTACTTTTATTAATTGCCTTATTCCACTACAACAAATTGCCTTTTTTAGATTTATATTGTCTATCAGTTTCCTCTTTTAAAACTCTAAATTTATGTCTTTATAGCATTAACTTCTGGGGTCTTAGTATTTTCTTAAGGATTTTATGACCTCTTTATGACTTGTTTAATTATTACAGTTTTTTATTTGCTAATGATTTAAATATTTGTGTCCATGTGACCACTGTTGGCATTCATGTAACATAAACTATTATTTTTAAGCCTCTGAAGATACCTCCTTTTTGCCTGTCCAGTATTTTCCCTTCTAATAACAGCATCCCAAATTCCTTGGGAGATCAGCATTGCCCCATGCTGCTTCAAGTGTTTAAGCTGAGCTACTGCTACCCTAAGTGCTCAACGTGGCCACATGGTGCAGCCCTGGTGCTGAAAACACCACCCTCCTAGCTACCTCAGGGCTGAGACTGTGTAAAACTGACGTTCTTTGTTGGAACTGTTGATAAAGGGAATCTATGGCCCTGGCTGGGTGGCTCAGTTGGTTGGAGCATGGTCACATGCACCAAAAGATTTTGGGTTGATTCCCAATCAGGGCATATACCTAGTTTGAAAGCTCGATCCCTGGTTGGGGATCAATGTTTCTCTCTGGAATTGATGTTTTCTTCTCTCTCTCTCTCTCTCTCTCTCTCTCTCTCTCTCTCTCAAAATCAATAGAAAACATATGCTTGAGTAAGCATTGAAAAAAAAAGTGAGAATCTATGTTGATATTGGGATAAGTAAGAGAATGAAATCCAAGTCAGAATTTGATGAAAATCACTTTGCTGGCACAAAAGGAGGGCCTGCCTGAGAACTGGGACAACACAATGAAAAGCAGAGCTGAGATGAAGACAGCAGATATGATGGCCTGAAGAGATGAGCTTGGATCTCATCCCTGGATAGTGATAAGCCATTAAAATATCTGTTCATTTCAATTGGACCATCATTGGAACCCAAAGACATCAAATTAATTTAGCTTGGAAAGTATGGGAAGATTATTTTTAAGACAGAGAACAACCTGAGCTCATTTTTAAGCACTGAAAAGGGAAACCAAAATGGGGAAGATTGAGATATAAGAGAAACAAAGTAAGGAAAGATAGAGAGAGACTTTAATTTCACTCTATGCTAATTAGTCTCATTACTAATTATCCTAACTGACCTCTTCTCCCATGTTCAGCTATTCTTTGACTTATTATTTATTTTCAATTGTTTTTTCTTCACCAACTTCTCTTCTGTCAATTCTTAAATGGTGAATTTCTTTGGCTTCATCCAAAAATCGACCTAATAATCTCACTGTATGTTTTCTTTTCAACAATCTCATGTAACCACCCAGGTTACTTACCTGAATTCCAGACTCATATCATGTTACTTAGTTCATTTTCTGTTTGAATAGCTCCAGGAAGGTGTATCCATAGTAAAGAGAATGGGCTCTGATGTCAAACAACTTGAACTTATATTTGAGTTCTTCTATTTATTAGCTATGTGACCCGGAGCAAGTTTCTTAGTCTTCTGTGCCTGAGTTTTACTATCTACATAATGGGGGTATAATTATATATATTTATAAATATTTTTGAGTATATTTGTGAGGATTTAAGGAGTCAGTACTTAAAGCTTTGTAATAGCACTCAGCAATTTGAAAATGTTAATTACTATCATTACTCATTTCCAAAATATTAGTTTTGCCTCAGCACTCTCTACTTTCTACCCAAATATTCCTTCTCTAGTTCTTATGCTAGTAAATGATGCTACTCTCAATTCAATTGTAGTGAAGTAGGAGTGATTAAATATAGTGAGCTATGTAGATTAAAAAACTTAAAATTATAAGAGCAAGAGCCCAAAATTTAGTCTTGCAATAAAGATGGAAATTTCTTTTAGATAAGGCTAAACTTAGTAGGTTGATTGATTTTATTAAAGAGCAATGAGATACCATTGAAATATTTTAATAAAAGGAATGTTATTATCTAATGTGCATCATAAAAGATCTCTTGAATGCTTTCATTCTTGGATATAAAAATATTTTCTAGATATTGAAGTTTCCGTGGTACATCAAATGTATAAACTCTTAGCCTTAATTAAGCTTACATTTTAGCAGGGAAAGATGAGCAAGTGGGTGCATAGCAAGATGGTGATATGTGTTACAAAGAACAATAAACCAGGATAAGGGGAGATAGGTAGTGCAGAGGGTAGACATTGCTTCAATAGATTGGCCATGGAAGGCCTCTCTAATAATAACTTTTCAGCAAAGACTGAGGTGAAGGGAAAGATATCTGGGGGAAGGACATTCTAGGAGGATGGTTCAAGAAATTCAAAAGGCCAAGTTCAGCAAGTGGTGGAAGAGGGAGAAGGACTGTGGGCTTGGAGCACGGGAGTGAGGAAGAAACAGAGGAAGTCACATGAGGATTAGTAGGGCAGAGTATGCAAACAATTTTAAGCATGGTTTTACTCCAAGTTGGATGGGAAGGTTATCAACTGGCTTTCAGCAGAAGAGTGACTGAGTTATTTGACTGCTGTGTTCAAATGTATCGAAGGCAGTCAAGTAAACCTACAGCTGCAATCCAAGTGAGAGAGGTCCATGGCTACAAGTAATGTAGAGAGTAGAGCTGGGGAAAATGGGAGCAAAGAAAGTCTTTTTCTGCTTCTGTGGCTGAAAAGATAAGATACAAAACCTTCAGTGAGAAGATATCATTGGCTTTGCTCTTCCTCATCTGATCTATAGGCAAATCATGTTACTCTTTATTCTTTCCCATCTAATCTGTCAACAGATCCTGTCAGTCTGCCTTCAAATATATATGAACTCATTACATTTTTAAAATATATAACCTGAGGAAAATTTTACCATTCTATCAGGGTCAGCTGTTAAGAGGAGGGTTATTTGCCTTCCCTGAAACAAATTCCTGAATTCATTTTCTTGGTAATCACAATTCTACAGATGTGGATAAAGCTATTCAAAAAGGATAAAAACTCTCATAGGCTCATGTGGCTAGTAAATGTGTTAATGGTATCTACAAGTAATGAATGTTCTGTTCTAATCCAAAGTCTTTGTGTTGAATTTAAGGATAAGAGAATATGTGGAAGGATTTTGAAGTCAGAGAGAAAGAAAACAGGGAACTCACACTGGATTCTCATAGTGTTTGTAGTAAACTATGAGCCTTAACAACTAAAGATAAGAAGGATATGAAGGGTATCATGGAGAGTGTGACTAGAAATGGAAACTTAAAAAGTATGGGAACTGTTTGGAATAGCCATTGAGGAGATAAAAATAAAGAATCAATATCTAATGAATTAAAGGACACTGGATAATCAGTAAAGGCTCTATTGATAACATTAGTTACAATGATGTAGACTTGAACTCAGTCAGCCAAATACCATGACCTTCTATAGCAGTAACCTATTATTCATATGAAGGATCATGGAGTGGAAATGAGGATGAACACAGAAGGCACAGGAAAAGATCAAGAGCTTCAGGATGCCCTCAGGGATGGGGGCATATCCTTATTTTGAGTTTCCATGGAGTGAAAATTTACTTCTATCACTTTCATGATTTATTAGAGACTATCCTATATATAATAAAAGGGTAATATGCAAATTGACCCTAACAGCAGAACCACTGGGAATGACTGGTCACTATGGCACACACTGACCACCAGGGGACAGATGCTCAATGCAGGAGCTGCCCCTGGTGGTCAGTGCACTCCTGCAGGGGAAGCTCTGCTCAGCCACAAGCCAGGCTAATGGCTGCTAGCACAGCGGTGGTGGTGGGAGCCTCTCCCACCTCCTCAACAGCACTAAGGATGTCCGACTGCAACTTAGGCCTGCTCCCCACTGGCAAGTGGACATCCCCCAAAGGGCTCCCAGGCTGCCAGAGGGATATCTGACTGCCAGCTTAGGCCTGATTCCCCAGGAAGCAGACCTAAGCCAACAGGTGAACATCCCCTGAGGGTTCCCAGACTGTGAGAGAGCACAGGCCAGGCTGAAGGAACCCTCTCACCCCCCCAAGTGCACAAATTTTTGTGCACCAGGCCTCTAGTGAAGTATATTTGTTTTCTCAAATACTGGATTTATGCTCTCTATTCATGAGACTCTATGCATGTGACTTCCCTTGTATTTTATTAATTACATGCATGCCTTCTGGGAGGTACTTGTCTTATCACCTTCACTTGATAGACTTCAAAATATTTTCTTCTCATCATTGGGACTTAGAGACTTGGTTAAATATTCCTCTTCACCCCCAAACCTACCAACCTCCTAATAGATATCAGACTCAATGTAGATGTCTCTTACAACAATCATTGTGGGTCATTTTTTTAAAAATAGACTTTATCTTTTTAAGTAGTTCTGATTTACAGAAAAATTGAACATAAAGTACAGAAAGTTCCTATATACCCCCCGCCCCCATCCCTGGGATGCCATACTGCTCCACTCCACCCTACTTTCCCTGTTATTAACATCTTGTATTAGTGTGGTACATTTATTACAACGGAATCAATGTAGATAGTATTACTAACTAAAGTTAATAGTTTATATTAGGGTTCACTATTTGGGTGGTTTTGACAAATGCATTATATCATGTATCCACCATTACAGAATATCCCTCTTTCCTATGAATATCCCTCTATCTCTTTTAAACTCCAATTCCTTTTGTCTCTTCAAATGTTCTGTTATAAGCCGCAAAGTCAACATCTACATTTTAGTCTCTGGTTAATCCTTTCTCCCTTACTAGATCTTTCATATCTTCACTTTTACTTCACCTCTTTTCAACCTTACATTTGCATTCTGATTAATTTTTCCAAAATTTTATCCAGGTCTATCTCCTCAGTCATGACCATGCTTCCTTGAACATTTTAGCTTTTCTTCCATCTCTATTTCCTTGCCAAGTTTATCTACCGTTACTCAACCCTGAAGTGTATGTTTTAATCTTCCATCCTCTTACACTGGACATTTATTTTCAGCTGAAGAAAGTGACACTATGGTGCAGACTCGTAGCAGTGAAAAGTGGCAGTGTTAAATAAATTTCAGCTTAATTCTCAGCACACTGATCCAGCCTTTTATCTATTTTGATTTAGCAACACCATCACTGACTTCAATATTTAACTCTCCCAATCTCCTCTAGACTATTACGTAGTACTTGTCCCCATTAATGTCAACAGACTTCATATCCTATTTTTTCAAGAAATTTGAAGCAATGAGATATGATCTTCTTCAACCCTCCAACTCTTGCTTCCAGATTTAAGGATTACCAGCAACATTCTCACAATGTTTTGTTTTATTTTTCCAGGATTAAAGAAATGTATTTATCCCAACAAAATACATTCTCAGTCTAAGATTTTATTCTATTTTCTCTCACATATCAACTTCCTTTTCTTATATTAAATTCTCCTTTATTTTTCTTCCTCATTTATAATTATATTCAGGTTTCTCTTAATTGAAAAATAGACAAAGTAACAAAAACTCTACCAATATCAATAACCCCTTCAACTATTATCTCTTTCTCTCTTCTCTTTCTCATCCAAACTTTCTGTAAGAGCAATATATACATGTTCTGCTACAGCATGCGACTCCAAGTTTTTCGATAACCTTTTGCAATCTGGATTCTTTCCCCACTGTGCTACCAAAGCAGTTCAGGCTTGAGTCACCCAAAACTTCCAAGAGCTAACTTAGTGGGCATTTGAAAGTTCTCATGGCAGATATTTTGGACATTGCTAGTCATAACTTTGTTTTTAAAACTCTTTTATCATAACTGACCTTTTCTCCCATGTTCAGCTATTCTTTGACTTATTATTTATCCTCAATTGTTTTTTCTTCACAAACTTTTCTTCTGTCAGTTCTTAAATGGTGTATTTCTTTGGCTTCATCCTAAAATCAGCCTAATAATCTCACTGTCTGTTTTCTTTTCAATAATCTCATGTACGTTTATGGTATCAGACACATTCCTAGGCTGATGACTCCCAAATGTATGCCTCTTATTGGGCTCCTTTGTTGAGCTTTAGAGTCCTACATAATTGTGAATCTTCCCCTGGCACATCCAATTTATTCTACTCTAAACTGACCTTATACCTTTTCCTCTCTAAATCTTTCTTAGCAATCTCCTTTATGATGAGTTATACATCATGCTTTTAATAATTGTGAATTTACTATTATATACTATACACTTAAAAATTATTCTTGAATCTCCCTTCACTTTAGTCAATAAATTCTATTAATCCTACCTCCTTTATGTCTTTAATATTATATTTTTTCACTCCATTCATATTATTAGTACTTTAGGACAGTTTCATCACTTCATCACTTCTTGGTTGGAGTGCTACAAAGACTTCTTATGCTATTTTTCACCTTTCTGCTTAAATTTTTTTTGTCTCAGTAGACATCCTTTGCTTTCTGCCAACCCCATTTTACCTAGATGTTTACCACTTATCATTCTGTAATCTCCATACATATTTCCTTCTTTGGAAAGGTTAGCCTTTTTTTTTAATATCTAGGACTTTTTCAGTGTTCCATTCATGCTTCTAGCATTGTACTTCCTGCCTTGTACTATTGTTATCTAGTTTAATGCCTGTGTTTTCCATTGAGCTAAGAGATATTTAAGGGGAAAAACCATGTTTTATTTATCTTTGTGTCTCTAGTGCCTAACATAGCACATAGCACAGAGACCATCAATTAAACGTGTTTGCTATAGATGTCATTATTTTATTCACACTTGCCCATGGCATTAATTGTTATGTGTTTAAAAATATTTATAAAATCCCTAAGTAAATATGTTTTCTATGTTGATTGCATTAAAATTAGAATATCTACAATGAAAATATATTTACTTTTTAAAATTAAGAGTTGCTGAACTTCATGTCAACTATATAAATGAGAATACCCCTTCCATTTTCATCTATTCATTTATATGAACAAGGCTTCTATAAAATAATAAAATGATAGCAACCTAATCGTGAAGGTAAGCCCTACCTTATTTGTTCATTTGTTTTTAGCCATGCCACTCCATTCCTTGAAATCTTCCCATGCAATATGTGGAAGTCCTTGTGACCTATCATCAACAAACCTTTCTAATGATCTAGCATTTGACAAATTAAGTTCTATCTTATGTTCATTATATTTTTACATGAAATGATATGACTTAGAAAGGACAGTAGCAACACCAGTGTTTCCATTGTCCCTTAGGTGCTTCAGAGAATATTTGCACTAAGAAGATTTTTCATGCACAAAAGAGATGCCCTTATTTTATGAAGTTAAAAGAAGCTAAGTGTAGAATGGCTGAGAAAAATAAGAATACTAGGGTCATGTTTTAAGGGAGATCATTTTTAGTAATGATTACTTATAGAAACTGAGAATATGGAAATTTACTTCTTATTAAGCTATCTGTACTGGTTTGTCCCTTGGAAAGTCTTCTAATACCTAAGGTATTACTTTGAAAACTGCTGACTTAAAAGAATGCTATCCCAAAAAAGGAAGTAAATAACACAACATCCAGCTGGCCAGCTCTTAGTGCCATTTATTTGTTTCTTAGTTTTTTTGTACTTCTATTCTAAGTCTGATATACTTTTTATTTCCTATATTAAGTTTTCTGTGGCTTCTTACCATTTTTTCCTTTAATCAGGAGAATGTAATTTATCAGTCACATTAACTCACCTGTAACAGTTGCTGCTGTACTGAGCAGAACATAGCTCTCATTTATCTATTTCTCACTGAAACATCTTTTGGCCATATCTGTGTTCGCATAAATTTTAAGGACACATTAATTGCAGAAAGTTATAAAAGCAGTGAGGTACATAAGAAGTGGAGGAGACTTTGCTCTATTTTTAGTTTTTGAATAGACTCCATATACACATTTAGGCAATCATGTGCTCTTTCTTTGGCTGTAATTTCTTCTCTAAAAATTATGTATGTACTAAAACTTTGACACCTAGTTTTAATGGGGAATCCCTTTAACACGAAATTGACCAACTCGGAAGCCCTAGTGCCACCCCCGGGAATCTCTGTGGAATAATCATATGAACTCAGAAACTTTTCATGTTTCTTATTGGATTCTTTTTTAATGTGATGGTCTGTCCATATCATCATCATGACAAAGAATCTGGGAAATAGTCTTTTAGTTTTGGTCTCCCCTTAGGAAGAAAGACAATTAACCTTGTTAATTTTAGAAGTCTCATTGTCATGGATGGAGGTATTCATTGACAAAATTTACTGTTATCTAAAATATACTTAGATTCATAAAAATGTTTAATAAAACTATACAATAATAATTACTTTCCTGGAGCTCTGTCAACATTATTAACCCATTTCAATGGTGTTATTTTGTTTGCAGCAGTTAATAAGCCTGATGAAGTTTTAATATAATGAATCTTGATGGATAATCTAAATCGACTACCCTTTCCTCCTTAAAATGTTATCATCCCTTGGCTTTCATGGCACCACATTCTCTCACTCTTTGTCCTATCGCTCTGCCTACTCCCCAGAATCTCATGTCTGTTTACCCTCTTCCTCCCCCTGCTTAATAAGTGCTTCTCAAAGCCTAGTCAGAATGACTAAATACTTCCTGAATAACATAAAAATCTAGTTGCAATAAATAGCTTTATAGTTTTTCTGGCTCAAACTTACACATTCATAAGTTAACTTCTTTATGCCTGAATGTTTACTTTGTAAAGGGACCCAGGGGAAGTTTATCATTGAATAAATTCATGCTCTTACAGACAAATGAAAACAATCATATTGATTGTTTATGAAGAACAACATACTATTGATTGTTTGGTTGTTATGTAATAAATTCTTAAATGTTAAAACTAATTACAGTTGGAAGTGATCTTTCCATTAATATACTTGTACTCCTCACTTCACCGTTACGGAAGCAGGTCTCAAAAATTTAACTGGAAGCAAGCACACAAACCAAATTAAAAGCAGCACCAAACATTGGACTAATTCTAATGCTTTTTACTATGAAGTTTGTTAACTTAATAAACTCTTAAAGATTTTATTCACTCTTTCTATGTAATAAGTTTTTTAATGCCTTTTTCTTTTCTTTATCCTATTTTGATGTAATTGTTTATCTGGGTTTAGATCTGGCAGAACCCCTCATGAATACAAAGACAGAACACTAGGTTTGTGAATTTATAATAAAGGAATATAAGATAAATTGCAAGAGGGATAAGATTTGATCATTCTAATTTTAAGAAAAATATTGAAATTAATGTTTTTCAAATAAAATTTTATATGTAATTAAATCATTAAATAAGTTAATCGCAGTAATTATAGGATATGAAGACAGCTTTGTTTTTTTTTTCCTATCACTGCCTTAAAATCTTATATTTTTTCTCTTCTCCATCTCTTAGAAACTTAGTCAGATACTTTATTTTTCTGAGTAATTTAATCATTTCAGAAATAATTCTAGTTCAGGATTAATGGGATAGTTTTTATTGGATTAACCCCAAAAAAATAACAATTGTGAATTCTGGATAAATTTTTGTAAAAATTTAAAGTTCTGGAAGTTAACCAAACCTGGAGGCAGAAACTGTAGACTATTCAACCATTAAACAATACTAACTGCATGGAATGAGATCCACTTTTAAATGGCTTATTCAGAAAGACCTGTCTCTTTTTAGGTGACAAGAGGTAGCTAGAACAAAAGGAGAAAGTCAGTTGGAAGAAAGAGTTTGAGGCAGCCAGGGTAGTTAGAATAAGGTAATCACAAAAAGAAGGCAGAGATGTTGAAATTGTAACAGACAAGGACTCTAAAGCAGCCATTATAATCAAATATGATTAAAGACTTATAAGAGAAGATGGTTATAATGACTACAAAGATGGGGAATCGAGAAATGGAAATTATTCCTTAAAAATTGAAACTTTATAATTGAAAAGTAAGCTATCTAGAATAAAAATGTTACTGAATGGACTTAACAGAAAATTGGAAATTGGAAGGAAAGAATACATAAACCTGAAAGCAGATCAAGATAAATTATCCCATCTAAAGGTTTTACTAGAGAGTAAAAATTCATAATAATAAAAGCATAATATGCTAATTAGACCAGACATCCTTCTGGACACTAGATGACTTTCTGGATGAAGCCATGGCTACGAGGAAGCCCAGGTCCTGGCGCCTGCCGCCGGTCAGAGGGAAGCCTGGGTTCTGGGTGTTGGAGGGAAGCCTGGATCCCAAGTGCCAGAGGGAAGCCAGTGGCAGCAGCTGGGGGAAGGAAGGCCTACTCTTGCACAAATTTTGTGCATTGGGCCTCTAGTATTTTAAAAAGATAAATGAGACCTCTGTGACTTAGAGACATTAAGAGGTCTAAATTAAGTATTCTGTGAGCCTCAACTTCAGAGAAGAAAGGAAAGGCAGTAGAAAAAAATTGTAGAAATAATTGTTAACATTTATTAAACTTTGTAAAATATATACCAGAAGCTCAGGGAGCCTCTAGTAGGATTAAATACAAAGAAAACACATTTAGACACGTTATAGTTAAACATCAAAAACACGAAGAGGTCATACATTTATACTGTAAAATACTACTGGGCTATAAAAAAATAAGGAAATCTTACCCTTTACTACAGCATAGATGGATCTAGAGAGTATTATGCTAAGGCAAATAAACAAATCAGAGAAAGACAAGTATTATATGATTTCAATCACATGTGGAATCTAATAAACAAAATAAACTAGCAAACAAAATAGAGCCAGACTCATAGATGGAGAACATGCTGACAGCTATGGGAGGGGATGCTGAATGAGGAGAAGGATTGAGCAAAAATAAAAATAAAAAAAGTGAAAAATCTTGTAGATACAAACAACAATGTGGTGATTGCCAGGACAAGAGGTATGAGCTGGGATAAGGTACAGGAGGGATAAATGGTGATGGATGGAGATTTAACCTGGATTGTTGCATAATTAATACAGTGTACAGATGATGTGTTATAGAAATGTGCACCTGAACCTGTATAATTTTTAAAAAATCTTACCTCAAAATAAAAAGAAAACTTAAAGATTTAAAAAACTGAAAAGAGAATTTTTAAAAAAAGGCAATCCCCACACTAAAGAAACAAAACAATAAAAAAACAGTATAAATGATGGTCAACTTTTCATCATAAAAAATTTGGCAAAAGACGATAGAATGTCATCTTTAAAGTGATGAATATCTATAATAATAAAAGCATAATATGCTAAGTAGACAGGACATCCTTCTGGAAGTCCTTCCGGATGAAGCCAGGACTGTGAGGGAAGCCCAGGTCCCTGATGCCAGAGGAAAGCAGGGGTCCTGGGTGCCAGAGGGAAGCCGATGATAGCAGCAGGAGGAAGGAAGGCCTATCCTTGCACTGTCTTTAGTTCCCTATTTGTACCTTTGAAAGACAAACGATTGTTTAAATAAAAGACTATGGTATTTTCTGTGGAGTTCATAAAATATAAATATATGGCAGCAATAGCCAAAGGATAAGGTGGGTGTAAATTGAATTACGTCACTATAAGTTTATTACTTTTTAAATCAGATGTATACTATATCCAGATATAAAGTGATAAGTTAAGAATGCATATTATGTTCTAACCACAGACAAATAAAACTACAAAGAAATATAGCTAAAAAGCCAAAAGAGAAAATTAAATCAAACACTAAGAACGTTCAATTAGTCCAAAGGAAAGGAAGAAAAGAAGGAACATAGGAAGGAACATAGGACACATATAAATCAAATAGTAAATCATAGACCTAAACCTGACTATTTAACAGTTAACCAGAAAGATATAATAATTATAAATGTGTATGAATTAATAAAAGAACTTAAAAATAAAACAAACTTACAGAAATATAGATTAAGACAGAGAAGTTTATGTTTTCTTCCAGGATTTTTATGGTTTTGTAACTTACATTTGTTGAGACAGCATGTAAGGACCTGGAGAGCATTATGCTAAGTGAAATAAGCCAATCAGAGAAAAATAAGGAACAGACTGATGAATCTCAGAGGGAAGGTAGGGGTGGGGGTGGTGGGGTTGGTGATTAACCAAAGAATTTATATGCATATATGCATAACCCATGGACAGTAGTGCAGTGAAGCCCTGGGGAAGGGGGAGAGGATGTAGGGAGTGGGCTAGAATCCCATCTAATAAAAGAGTAATATGCAAATTAACCAGCACTCCACAACAAAGATGGCGGTGTCCATGGCAGCAGGGGCAGGACGCTGGTGGCCACCCCGGCAACATGAGCCCAGCAGGCATTGCTGTGGTGATCGGTGAGCAGGCAAGCAAAGCCCACAGGCAGTGCCTAGCAGGGCCTGCTGGCAGGTTGCCATGGTGTGGAGCAGGCAGGCCCTGCAGAAAGCAGAGAACCATGGGGAGTGGGCCTCAGCTGTCAGTAGGACATCCCCTGAGGGCTCCTAGATTGGAGAGGGTGCAGGTCAAGCTTTGGGACCCCTCCCCCCCATGCATGAATTTCATGCACTGGGCCTCTAGTAGCTGTATAATTTTCAACAATAAAGATACTTTTAAAATGTTTGAAAATAAAAAGACAGAAATTTAAACACCTCCCCAATAATTGAAAAGACAAGGACAAAAATATCAGTAAAAATATATTTACCTTATTTATTATATATTTACATCCTAAAAGTAAAAATGATTAGTACTTAGGTGATCAGGATTTTATTTACTTTTTATAAATAAGACTGTGCTTTTAAATGAAAACAATGACATGAATTATGTTTGTAAGTTGCACTGTGACTTCATCATGTACCATATACTGACAAAATGTTTGAAGTATAAATTTGACAAAGGTAAGTCTTTGTTCTAGTACATTTCTATCATCTATATATATAAAAACCTAAGCAACTGTTAAGACTGAACAACCAGAACAAATGGTTGACCAGTCGCTATGATGTGCACTGACCATCAGAGAACAAATGCTCTATGCGGGAGCTGCCCCCTCATGATCAGTGAGTGTGCCCCCACAGCCAACCTCCTGCAGTCCCTCCCTAGGCCAGCCGGTCCCCCGACCTGTTGGCCAACCTCCTGGGGTTCTTCCTCCTGGCCGGCCCCCCGATAGGCCTTGATCACAGTCAGGCTAAGGGACCCCCACCCATGCACAAATTTGTGCATGAGGACTCTAGTAGGAAATACTCTAAAATCTAGCTTTATTTTGTTATTAATTTTTCTTTCAACAACAATAATAAAATAGTATTGGCTAAGACTGTGGCATTCAGCACCACCACTTAATACTTTGCTTTGCATTTGTTTTATATTAAATTAGATTCCTGGGGTTATAGTTCAACCTTTAGATACATCGTAGATAAATAATAAAGTAAATGCTTACCTTAAAGACTAGTTCTCCTACCAAGCCATTCCATGTCCCATCTTCCTGTGGGCTTCCATATTTGTGATCCGGTGCAACATAAATATCATAGTTAAATCCCAGGTAATTCGATAAGGCATCCAAAACATCAATGGAGAAGCCCTGGTATTTCTTGGGCTTACCCAGGACATTTTCAGAGACCATTACAAAAGGTTCTTCCTGCAGAGAAATAAGAGATATCCATGATGTCAATCTATATTGTTCCTTAAAAAAGCAAAGATTAATTCTTCTAAGAGTTTTGCTTATATTCTAAAAATTATCTTTGCACTTTGAGATAATTAACTGAGAAATAGATCTTGTGTGTTGTTACTATAAGTTGTGTGTTGTTAATGTAGCATATTACTAAACAATGTTTACCCAATTTCTTGTCAGCTCTCATTTAATTATAGACATACCACTTAACGACAGGCATATGTTCTGAGACATATGTCCTTGACCAGTTTTGTCATTGTTCAAACATAATAAACTGTACCTACACAAACCTCAGTGGTATAGCCTATTACATACTTAGGCTATATGATACAGCCTATTGCTCCTAGGCTATAAGCCTGTATGGTATGTTACTGTACAAAACAACACAAAATTAAATCATCACAAGAAAAAATGATACAATCAACACACTTGGTAAATACAAGATGTATGAGGCTGTTGCAGGTATAAAGTGGCATACTCTTTTACAGAAAACATATTTTATATAAGTATATGGAGTACAATATAAAATAATAATACATACATTATAGTAAGTGCATAAACAGTAACATAGCTATTTATTATTATCAAGTATTAGGATTATGTGCTGTACATAGTTGCATGTGCTATACTCTATGTACATACATAATATAACTGTTCCTATATAACTGGCAGTGAAGCTTCGGAACTTGTAATAGAAAAGAAATTTGTTCCTTTTCTAAGGCAACAATACTTGAGCTTGGTTTAATCATTTTTATCTGTGCATGCATTTCAAAGTTTATTCATTCATTGACTCATATGTTTAACATGCATTGAGCAGCTACTCAACATAGGGAGAGCTATGATAAAAACTCATGAGTACCACTTTCAAAATAATTTTAACCTAGTACTGGGAAAAGTCATGTACTCAAAAAATATAAAGCAAAACAAAAGCAATGTACAACATAACTGGGACAAAAAAACACCAGAGAAAGAAAATAGACTCTAAAAGAAAAAGAAAATTACCATTTTGAGTTTACCCACTTTGTAGTATTTTAACAGATAAGAAAAAGCAGAAACAAAAATTTAAATCAAGGTCACACAATACGTTACAGAAGAGGAAGGCATCATAATTACTTACTTCAACTTTATCTCCTGTGACCTCAAATTTTTCAACCTATGAATTAAAATCTAGGATAAGGATAACATAATTTGTCTCAGATTTTAATGCAATTTAAGTTGATGTGAGACTTGTAGAGACTCAAAATGCGTGACAGAAAATAAAACAATCCTCTCTGGAAGAAAGTATCTTCATTTTAGATCATACTTTATTCCTTTAAAATTTCAGGGGTAGGGAACCTTCTTTCTGCCAAGGGCCATTTTGATATTTATAGCATCATTTGTGGGCCCTACAGAATTATCAACTTAAAAATTAGCCTGCTATATTTGGCCAAACTTTTAATTAACTCACCTATAATGCCTTGGCAGGGCCAGACCAAGTGATTTTGTGGGCCTTATATGGCCCTTGGGCTGGATATTCCCCACCCATGCTTTAAATAGTTGTTCGAACAATGTTCAAAGCAAAAGTCTAAAATGTCATACGAAAGGAGATTACATTTCATATAGAGAACCAGCAGAAATAATATCCAATAGAAATAGATCTTTGAGAACTCAGACACTAAATTTTCAAATGCATATTATAAACATGCTTATTATGTTTAAAGGGGATTTTTAATTGATAGGAAATTGGACTATGGGATGTGTCACTGCAGAATTTAAGAACTAAATAGAAATTTAAGAATTAGAAAATATCATGATCAAAGTTAAAAACTTAATAACTGAGTTTATCAGCAGATTAGAAACAGCGGGAGAAAGAATTAGGGACCTGTTATAGTTCAAAGTTAAAACCTGGGGTACAAGAGAATAAAAAAAAAAAATGGAAAATCCCAAAGAAAGAGTAAAGAGCTGAGAAGCAAAATGAGAGGCAGTCTGATAATTAAGAATATGGAGAGAAACATACACAAGGAAACATAGCTCTACCGTGATAATGAGAATGTTCTTTTTTATTCTGGACAGTGATTAGGTGGACTTTACTTATTATCCTATATAATTAAGAGATAATATGTTAATTGACCATAACATCCTCACACAAGATGGCCACCCCCATGTGGGCACAAAATGGCCACTACAAGATGGCAGCAGGGGAGGGCAGTTGGGGGCAATCAGGCCAACAGGGAAGCAGTTAGGTGTTGATCAGGCTGGCAGGGGAGTGGTTAGGTCATGATCAGGCTGGCAGGCAGAAGCGGTTAGGGGCAATCAGGCAGGCAGGCAGGCAAGTGGCTGGGAGCCAGCAGTCCTGGATTGTGAGAGGCATGTCCGACTGCTCATTTAGGCCCGATCCCCATAGTGACATCCCTGAGGGGTCCCAGGTTGGAGAGGGTAGAGGCTGGGCTAAGGGACACCTCTGCCCCATCACAAATTTCATGCATCAGGCCTCTAGTTCATTGATAAATTGTTTAAGCATTTTTTTTCTATTTTACTGTTTTATTGCAACTAGCGGCCTGGTGCACTGGATTTGTGCACTGATGAGGGCTGTGGGCTGTGGGGATTGGCTTGCTGTGGTAGTGTCACTCATCCCAGTCAGCTGAGTGGCTGTAGACCCTGGTCCGGCATCTTCTGTGGAGCCGGAGCACTACCTCACCAGGGGATTTGGTCAGGGCCGGGCCCAGGGACAATAGCACTGACAGATAGCGGAGTAGGCCTCAGTCCTGCAGCGGCCACAAACCTACCTCCCAGCCTCCAGGTCAGTTCTGTGAGCCTGGTAGTGGTGCTGCATGGCCTGCAGGTATCAGGAGGAGGCGGCAGGGAGCGAGGAGGAGGAGGAGGAGCCTGGGGCAAAGAGGTGACAATTGCAGCCCAGGTTCCAGCCAGAGCAGCTGCTCATCCTAGTCAGCCAAGCAGCACTCCCACTGTGGTAGCTCACTGACCACTAGGGGGTAGCTCCTGCATGTAGCGTCTGCCTCCTGGTGGTCAGTGCACATCATAACAACTGGTCGACTTGTTGTTCTGGTCATTCTGCCATTTGGTCACTGAGCTTTTATTATATAGGATATAAACAAAAATAAAAAGTAAAAAGTATCCCAAGTGGGACTGCATAATGGAGAGCATTGAAGCCATATGAAAGTTTCTATCACATATTGCAGGGAACTGGAGCACTATGAAAGGTAAATAGCATAATTAGAAAGTAATTCTGAGAGCTGAGTACAGAATGAATTACAGCAGAATCAAGGACTAGGGAGCCTTTGCAACCACACAGTTGACAGGAGATTATAGTCAACATATATTTTCAAACTGTATGTAGATGGCTTTGAGTCTTCCATTATAGGAACAAAGGGAGGAAAAATTAATAATAAAAGAAAATAATAAAATTCATTTTTTGGCAATTAGTTTCAAAGAATACTAATAAGACTGCATTTAAGTTGGTGAAAATCTGCCTGCTATTAAATGAAAACAAGTGGCCTATTTTGATTTGCTTATCATTTAGATGACAAATTCTCTGAGTACAATCCTTAGCAACTGGAATAAATGAAGCTTTCACAGAATGCCTGTAGTTTATCAATCTAAGTGCATTAGCATGAGGATCCACAGACCTGCTTGTAGAAAAGAGTGTTTCAATGGTTGATAATTTTCATATTATCATAGATTTATCCACATCACTTGTTTGGTTATTAGATAATAACTTCATAATTCAGAATTTGTACTCGGTCATTTAAAAAAGCTCATGCTAATTGCTTAGTGATTTACAACACTATTTGCAACTTTCAGATTTTTACTTAGTTCTCATATTTTAATAACCATGTAATACTAGAGGCCCAGTGCACAAAATTTGTGCATAGGTAGGGTCTCTATAAGCTGTCGGCTGCCAGCCAAGGCCTTCATTTGTTTGACGCTGCCCCCTGAGGTTCAGTGCATGTCATAGTGAGCGATCAAATTCCCGGTCTCCCAGTCGAACTTCTGAGGGCACACTTTGCATATATATATATATATTAGACTCCTTTTCAAGGTCTCTGCTAGGGAGAGAGCTTGAAAAAAAGCACCTGGAGTTTTTGATAGGTACAAGAGACAAGTTCTAGTGCCAACAATTTGCTGCAAGCTGATAAGAGGTTTTAATATGCATGGCTTCACAGAATGCCAGATAGCTAAAACCAGGAATGAGTCACTGGAAATTCCTTACAATTCTGCTCATACACACAACTCAGAGACATTAAAAGAGAATGAGAATATTTCTTAATAGCCTATTTAAAAATTTCACTCCCATAAAACATGTTCATGAGTGAAGCAAACAACAGTTGTCTTTATGTATAGTATGTGAGTTTATATTTTGCTTAGAGATGACACATCCCATTTTGATGCATGTGGAATTATGATAACCATTCTCTGAAAAAAAAAAAAACCTCATTACTTTTTACAGACCACATATGAATATTAAAAATTTCTATAAATTAAAAAAAGGTAAAAAGTATAAAACTTGCTATTAAAAATATATCAAGACACCAGGATAGGAAACAATGAGGAAAATGTGGAGAGGAATAGAGTCTCGGTATTGTAAAGGAAAAGAATATCTGAGTTGCATGGTGTGAAGAAAAACAAGTCACAGAGATATGCAATGAATTACCATATATAAACATAGAAATACCAGACTCTCAGTTTGCTTCCTGAATATGAGTGCTGGATAATATTTTTTATTTGTTTGTTTAGTCCAAGTCTTCATTATTTTGCTAAACTTAACACCTAAATCAGTCTACAAGTGCATAGCCACATGTAAGAGTCAATCCTATTCTATAAGTATTGTAGACAGAGTATTTTGTAAGGGCAGATATCTCAAGAAAAACTATCAAGATTTGCTGGAAGCTAATTCCAGCATGTCATAAATGCAAGAGTTTTATCAAAAGGTTGATGGAATTTGGGGACTCAGCAAGGGTTGAATCACATATGTTATTGCCTGCTGGAAATGGCTAATGGCATTTCTCCAAACCTGAAAAGGATGCATAAATGATTGCTTGCTGCCAGATAGCTGAGGGCATTTCAATCTACGTGTTATTGCCTCCTACTGGCCAAATGCCTGAACAGCGGGAGGCAGTTCCTCCAATCTGACAATGGATTCTGTATACTAAACCCTGGCCTTTGATATGTATATTTACCTTGCTTTAGGACAATTTGCGTTAATAAAAAACAAGGGGTCCAGAGATTCAAGTGAACTTAGTTCCTTTAGCTAAGTCTTCTCTGACTCCCCAAAATGCCTTCCAAAATGATGTTTCATCCCTGGACTCTTTATTAATTTACATGCAGCACCTTCTCCAGATTCCTGAACCCCTTCTAGATGCTGGATTAAGACCCCTGGCAAAGAATATGTTTTAAGATAGAGCATATTATAGCTGTAAGGAGTGATTGACCGTACTAAATGTCAGAACTCTACAAACTATTCAATTGAAAAACATGGTAATATTTGACTTCAGAATGATGGTGATGTTTACAAACCCTCTGGTTTATGCAATCATATTCCTGTTTCAGTACTTTCAAGAACAATAATAAATGTCAGTGTTGGCTTATAAGTCTTATACTCTTTTGAAAACATTTAATATAAACTAAAACTCACTAAATATTAGAATATAGTAAAAAGCCATATAAAATTGAACTTGGAATATTTAAGACTAGTGGTATTTCTATTCAAAATAATATTCCTTACAAAAAAGTAGCAGAACTTCAGATATTTATTCAATCATTCAAAAATGTTATTGTCAGGCGTGTACTAAGAATATGGTACTGAACAAAGCAAATAGACATCTCTATCCTTCTAGAACAAGCATGTCAAACTTGTGGCCTGTGGGCCACATGCGGCCCATAACAAATATTTTTGAAGCTCAGCCAAGATAATGGTATGTAAGAAACCTTTCAATACAAATTTCATAACTTAATTTTTATAATGTCCTGCTATATGTAACTAGAGGCCTGGTGCACAGAATCGTGCACCAGTGGGGTCCCTCAGCCTGGCCTGCACCCTCTTGCAATCTGAGACCCCTCAGGGAATGTTAGACTGCTGGTTTCGGCCTATCCCTGCAGGTCAGGGCAAGGGACCCCACTGGTGCATGTTTCTGTGCACCGGGTCTCTAGTATGCATATAAAATCTTTGGTTAATCTCTTCCAACCCTTCCCTTTTCCCCCTTTCCTCTGAGATTCATTAGTCTGTACCATGTGTCCATGCCTGTGCATTGAGCATCTGCCCCCTGGTGGTCAGTGTGCGTTATAGTTTCTGGTTGAATGGTCAAAGGATCGAATGGTCGCTTAGGCTTTTATATATATAGACTAGAAGCTCGGTACACAAAATTCGTGCATGGAACAGGTGTCCCTCAGCCTGGCCTGCACTCTTTCCAATATGGGACCCCTTGGGGGATGTCCGAGTGCTGGTTTAGGCTGGCAGTCAGACATCCCTCTCACAATCTGAGACCGCTTACCCCTAACTGCTCCCCTGCCTGCCTGATCACCCTTAGCCACCTCTGCCTGTCTGCCTGATCAACCCTAACTTCTCTGCCTGTCTGCCTGCCTGCCTGATCACTCCTAACTGCTCTTCCCTGGCAGCCTGTCCCTACTGCTCTCCCTTGTTGGCCTGATTCCCCTAACTGCTCTCCCCTGCCAGCCTGATCCCCCCAACTTCCAGCCTGATCCCCCTAACTGCTCTCCCCTGCCAGCCTAATGACCCCCTAATTGCCTCTGCTTTGGCCCTGCCATGGTGGCTTTGTCCAGAAGGACAACTGAACAGTCATCCAGAAGATGACTGGTCTAATTAGCATATTACCATTTTATTAGTATAGATTATTAATGACGAACTATAATGTTTGCTAAAGACTGAATACTATAATAGTGTTGCATTCATTTCCCTTATGCACAGGTGCATCATTTCTCTCCATTAATACTAGAAGTGAATGTTTTAGCAGCCAATTGCCATGTCATTAATCTTGGACTGACTTATTTGGTGTGCAAAACAGGAAATATTTCACTTTTGGAGAACAAAATAAATAGGTTTATTTGCGTTATGCTTACTAGTTTGTGTAGTTATTCAGTGTCTGGTAAATTAATGTTCAAGGAAAAATATTAATTTTATTAAAATGTTCTATTATTTAATGTTAATGATTACTCATTTGTTTCATCCCTTTGTATTCAACATGTCTCTATCAGAATAAATGGAAGCTTTTGGTGTTTTTTCTCACCCACATAAACTTAAACCTTATTTATTTGATCTGTGTTAGCCTTTGAGTTTAACATGCTTGTTCTAGACCTAAATTCTAATGGGAATAATAGATAATATGCAAAATTGTGTGTGTGTGTGTGTGTGTGTGTGTGTGTGTGTGTGTGTGTGTTACACCTGATGCTGATAAGTACTGTGGAGGAAAACTGAACAAATAATGAGAACAAAGAGATTGTGAGACAGGGTTGCACCTTTAATTAGGAAAAGGTTCCATAGGAAAAGCAGTGTAGATTGAAGAAAGAGTAAGTGCAAATGTGTCAGGTAGGAGTTTCTCTGATATTTTTAAGAGACAGAAGAGACAGTACGATGGAAGGAACTGAGCAAGCTAGGGTCATATAGGAAGTGTCTAAGAGGTATAGGGTGTATTTCTGGTGGAGCTTTAAGCCCCTGTGATGATTTTAGCTGTTTCTTCAACTGAGATGGACAAATTTATGAGCTGTGAGCTAAGGGGGAATAACGTCCTATATAATTAAAGGCTAATATGCAAATTTCCCCTCAACTGGGA
The DNA here is from genome assembly GCA_004026665.1 of Murina feae. NCBI lineage: Eukaryota > Metazoa > Chordata > Mammalia > Chiroptera > Vespertilionidae > Murina > Murina feae. Next base: position 105,365 of record PVJC01000072.1, on the reverse strand, counting down.
GTTCAACCAGGAGTTTGACCATGGGGCAGGGCCCACAGGCCAACTGTCCATGGCCCCTTCCTTAGGCAGTTCCAACACTGGTCACCCCACCACCACCCTGATCAAGGGTGGTGCCAGCTGGCCAACCACTCATGGCCCTTCCCCCCTGTCAGCCCTGCCCCCAATCAGCCCCACCCCCCATTGGGGGTGAGGATGGCCCATCAACCACCCATGGCCCCTCCCCGCTTCTGGTATGGCCCAATCAGTCCCAATTGGGGCGGGGCGGCCAGAACCCAACCATGCACTAATTCATGTACCAGGCCTCTAGTCTGATATATTTTTCAGTTTACTACACATTTAACTATTGACAACTGACTGGAAGGGCCAAGAACAGAAACTAGGAGATAAATTAAAAGTCTTTTGTAATAATCAAGAAGTTGAGCCCTAACCATTTGGCTCAGTGGATAGAGCATCGGCCTGCAGACTGAAAAGGTCCCAGGTTTGATTCCGGTCAAGGGCATGTACCTTGGTTGCAGGCACATCCCAAGTGGGGATGTGCAGGAGGCAGCCGATCAATGTTTCTCTCTCATCGATGTTTCTAATTCTCTATCCCTCTCCCTTCCTCTCTGTAAAAAAATCAATAAAATTTATTTAAAAAATAATCAACAAGTTGAGCTGATCATGACTTGGTAATAAGATGGATTTGATGAGAAGTCAAATGTTTTGAAGGTAGAGGCAAACAGTGAGGGAGAACTATTTATTTCTGTTTTCTTAACATACCTTTGAAAAATACAAATTAAAATGAGTTATTTTATTTATTATGCATCAGATTGGCAAGGGCAATAAAGAATGTTAATGTTTACCAGCAAGCATGTAGGTTTTCATTGCAACTTCTCTTGTGAAAACTGGAAAACAACCTCAATGCCCAAGAATTAGAGGTTGCATTTATTAAAAAGTGTATCTGTATGATACTACTACTACACAGCAAATTCAGTTGTCAACCTCAGTGTCTCGATGCCCTGATATATGATCATCTGCTCAAAATTGGGCCATACGTACCTTTTTTAAAACAAAGAATGACAAAATTGAGGTTTGGGATTGGTTTGTTCGTTTTATAGAGAGATTAAAAATACCAGTTGAAAAACTTTACTTTCATTTGCATTCCAACATATTTTAGTAAATGGGAAATGAAAATGCCAAGTTTCAGTTGACAGGCTGGGAATTATAAATTGAATAAATTAATGGAATAAATTAATGGAAGTTTGAGGAAATGAAAAGATAATTCATTAACAAACTAAAACAAAACCAAAGCAAACAAACAAAAACTATGAATCACATCTATTTTGCAAATAAATATTACTTAAATTAAAAATATTCATGTATATTGCTAAACAGGAAGAAAAATGTACAAAACTGTCAATGAGCCCTAACCCGTTTGGCTCAGTAGGTAGAGCATCGGCCTGCAGACTGAAGGGTCCCAAGTTCGATTCCGGTCAAGGGCATGTACTTGGTTGCGGGCACATCCCCAGTGGGGGGTGTGCAGGAGGCAGCTGATCAATGTGTCTGTCTCTCTCATCAATGTTTCTGGCTCTCTATCCCTCTCCTTTCCTCTGTAAAAAATCAATAAAAAATATTTTTTAAAAAAACAACTGTCAGTGTGTATGTCTATGTATTTGTCAGTTAAGGCTGCTATAAGAAACAACCACTTTATGCCCTGACTGGTTTGGCTCAGTGGATGGAGCATCAGCCTGTGGACTGAAGGTCCCGGGTTTGATTCTGATCAAGGGCATGCACCTTGGTTGTGGGCACAAACCCAGTAAGAGGTGTACAGGAGGCAGCTGATGGATGTTTCTCTCTCATCGATGTTTCTAACTCTCTATCCCTCTCCCTTCCTCTCTGTAAAAAAATCAATAAAATATTTTTAAAAAAGAAACAACCACGTTAAACAACAAGCATTTAGTTTTTGTAATTCTGGAGGCTGGACAGTCCAACACCAATATGCTGGCAGATCTCATGTCTGATGAGAGTTGGCTTCCTTTTTCCACATGGCAAAGGAGAGAGATGATCTTTCTCATCTTTCCTTGTGAAGGCACTGCGCTCATCCATTAGGGCTCCATCCTCATGAATTACCTACTCTCCAAGGTCCCTCCACCACATGGGGTGACTGTGTTGTTAACTTTCATTTTCTACATTTTCTAAATTTTTGCCATTGAATACGTAATAATTGTTTCAACACTTATTAGCTAAATGAGTGAAGCATGAGGGGGGATGGAAATAAAAATTTATTTATAATTTTCATGAAAGAAAATGCAGTCACTCAAGGATAAAGTATAGAAAGGGTCAGGATGAAATTCTGGAAAAGGAGACTCCAGTGAGAAAGGCAGAAGGAATAGAGGGCAGAAGAGAACCAGAGGAAGACACTGTTGGAAGAAGACATAAGAGAAAACGGGATTTCAAGAAGGAGTAACTATGCTGTACACTTGAAACCAATGTAACACTGAATGTCAACTGAAAGCTTAAAAGTTATAAATCTGTTTAAAAAGTCAGCTGTGGTGGATTCCAGTACAGTGAGAAGCCCAGAGGAATAAGGTCTTCAGGAATCCGTTTCATTTAAATAGGAGATCATGAAGAACTTTTGAAAGCACTTTCTTTGGCAAAGGGAAAATAGAAATCAATTGAAGCCAGTGGTTTGAAGACAAAAGATAAAAAATGAAGGGAAGACAGAACTGAAATCTGAGACACTTGAATGAGAGAAAAAAAAGAGTAGAATAAAGGAGATTCGGGGACAAAGAATGTTTTTTTACCCAGAGCATATTTTCAGGCTAAGGAAGGGGAGGGAAGAAGAAAAATAACAACAAAAATTTTACATTATGCCTGTTATAATCCTTATCACTTTACATTCATCACCTCATTTAGTTCTTGAAATAGTCTAGTTTTAGTATTGTCATTTACAAATGAGATAACTGAGATTCTGGGATATAATAGATAATATACCTGAGTTTACAAGCTAGTAAGAAAGACTGAAATTTGAATCCCGAGTTATCTGATGTTAACCATTAACTTAGGTGGCCTTCATCAGCATTCTGCGATGTATGGAGGAAGCACAGAAACTGCATGGTAGATAGAAGAGGAGGAGCTTGAGCCACAGTGTCGTAATACATGGTGATATCAAAATCAATCTCCCTCGTTTTCCACTCTATATTCCTCAATCCCCATTCATTTCTAGAGTAGAGCTATTTATACTTTGTTCTTGAGCTAAATCATACTTCAACTTTAGCCGGCATATTGATGGGATTGTTATCGGTGGGATGTCCTTTGTGTCCCCACCTGTTACTGATGAAATTAGAGTTCCTGGGGTGCCACTAGAAAAACAAATCCCTAAGGCCCTCTTAGGAGGATGGGACTTTGTGGAAAGCTTTCCTGATGATGTAAAATCAAGTGGGCTCCCTTCCAAGGTCCTATCCCCCTCTGTCTCACCACGGAAAAAGTCCAATCTTGTCTTTAGCAGGTCTAGGATTAAAGACACTGCCCAGAGTCGGCACTCCATACAAAAGCACATGTTCCAGTCCAGCATCTGGCTCGCTTCACTTGTGTTACCAGCTGCAGTCCATTATGTGTAGGGTCTGCATGGTCATGGGTCATGAAGCTGCTTAAGGACACATTGCAGGCTAGCACACGGGTGAGTGCAGGTCACGGAGCAAGAGAGAGTAAAAGGGCAAGGGGTAAGCAAGAGAGAGAGAATTCTTTGGGGATTATAACCAAGAGTTTAACCAATGAACCCTTCAGGATTTTGTGTGCTTGAAGTGGCTTTACCCCCTTAGATAATTATCTTTTTCCAGCGTTAGACTGACAATCACCTTCCCTATGTCAACCCAGCTTCACTGTACATGTACTCATCTTTCCCTTTGCTTTCTTCCTATAACTAATATTAACTACTTAGTTTTGATGACAATGGGATCATAGTTTTGGTAGAAACGTTATTTTAAAGTAAAAACAATTGAAATCTTATCTGGGTACCCCTTATTTGATTGAGTTAATGCCTCCTGAAGATACAGCTGCTATTAACCCTTACCTGTAAGGGTGTTTCCTGCAAAGTCCAAGAAGGAGACAGACTGCTCATTCTCATTATCACAACATCAACAACAACAAAACCAACAATAGATCCTTCCATCCTTTCTTATAAATGTCAAAATTACTCCCACTACTACTGTTTTGTTAAGCTGGTATATAAACCTCTATCTCTGGGTAGTCAGCAAGATATTCATTACTGAGTGGCTTGTAAATAAACTTTGAATTTTCTCTTGTTTATCTATTTCCAGTTAATTCATAAGCCCCCCAATCAATCAAACCTAGGAAGGTAAAAAATAGTTCTCTCCCCAAAGTCTCAAGCCTTTTTCTTGAACAAAGATACTCTCTTTTCTAAAAGGAGATCTGGAGAGAACAGGCACACACTTTCACTAACCCCACTCTACCTTTTGTAGAAAGTACACTCACTATTTCCTTTCCTGGCTTGCCTGATCTAAGGTTTTTAAGAATAACGTGACAGGTTTTCTATTTCTAGTGAGCTGAATGCTTTCTGAAGGATATACCTTTTTCTTTTGATTTTATTACGAAGCACAGTAGGAAACTTACAAGAAAAGATCTCCTGCATAGAAAGCCGAAACGTAAGAATAGAAAGCAAAAAGCAGAAAGGTGCTGATTTAAAAAGTAAGAAACAAATCTGTGAGGATTTACAGATGGTAGAGAGTTCTGAACTTAAAGCTACAAAGACACTATTCCATGCTTCAAAAATTAAGAAGCGTATAAAAATTACTAGAAGTGTCATTAAAATTAATAAGGCACATAAAAATGACTTCTGTGTCAGTTCTATCAGGACTGTGGATATGTACTATAGTATTTAATTAATTATAGAGATATTAAGGAGTTAGAGGAAGGTTCCCACAATTTACTAGAAAATATAACGATAACTTGAAACGTTTTTTCCCCATTGCTATATTTTATTGCGTAATAAATTGTAATGCTTAGTCTAAAACAAGCTCTGACATTTACCCTTATGAGAACCTTCATTAAATGGAGCGAATGTCACTCAGGAGTGACAAAAAAAAAAAAAAAAGCATTGGCCCTATTTATTCTTGCATTCCTCAGCAGATACTCTAGGAGTGTTCCCAAATGGAACATCACATTACATTGAAATGCTTCTTCGTTCTTGGGGCTGATGACTAAAGGTCATTCTTAAAATTTTGAAAGGACTCTTAAAACAAAGGTTAGATATTTGTCAAACTCTTTGTTCATGATGGATGATCCTTTTTCATTCTCATTGACTTAAAAAAATAAAAAAGACCTTGCTTTCAAATGCTAATCGGTTGCTTCTTTATTCCCCAGTAGTCTTCAGACCATTCAGCCTCAATACTTCATTTTCTTGAGTGCTTTATTGACCATGGTCTTGGAGATTACATTTGGCTCAGGACAACATAGCAGCTTATTGTTTCTAATTGAACTGCAGAGTACATTACCCTACATAAGAATCGATGGGAAAAAAATCAGTCTGAACATTTCATTTTCCCATTTCAAAAATCATGCCACTAGCAAAGGTGGAAAGTAAAAAAGAAAAAAAAAGGAAGAAAATTCCTTCACATTTACCAAAGGAAAAATAACCCCCCAAAATACGAAGTTTATTTCCTCATGCCAACTTAATTTAGAAAACCTGAAATTGTTTGCTAAAACATTGTAAACATGCAAGAATCACAAATTCATTTTCCAGCATGCTGGCCTTTTTGTTTTCATGTTGAACTAATTGGCACACAATTTACATGGAGATGCTGTAAAATGACACTTAAACCCTCAATCTCTTTGTATTACTATTAATCATTAAAAACCCTAGGGGAGTATATTCTGAAAGAGTATGTATTTACTTCCTTTCCTTGATCAACTTTCCCATTTCAGGGACCTCCATGTGGAATGGTGGTTCTCTCCTTGACTGCCTCTGACTTCCCCATAGGGAGCTGAATTTTAATAGCTGTTCATGTTCTAGAAACTGGAAGATGAGTAAACTGTTTTTTCTGGAGGTAACTCTTTTCACTTCAGGCTACCCTAGAGTCCCTTGAATGCTATGGATGGTGACTTGATAAATTGTCTCCTATTGGTCAAAACCAGTGACTGTGCCTTTGAAAGAATCTAAATCCCACTTGAGGCCTAGCTTCCTCATTGGTAAGGGTGCCATCTGACGCCATGGCTCTTGGAGAGAGACTGGCAAAGCATACAAAGCTGTCTCAAAATTTATTCCTTTGTAAACTGAAATCTAATTATTATATTTTAATTTAAACATTAATTTTGCCTATTGATTGGGAAGATTTCTAAGACAACTACTGTGACTTTCTTTTTATTTTTTTGCCTCGGTTTGCCCAATGCTAATGTATGTCGGCTCTAGAACAACAAGATATCAACATGCTCTGGGTGGTCAGGAGTGGCAGAATATATGCATCTTCCTAATAAAAGCTGGATCTTTTGGGAGGTCGGGGCAATGTTTAAAACTAAAATAGTAAGATTGTGGAAGTATCCTACTTTATATAAGTTTGCTCATCTAAATATACCTTAGTTACTACTACATAATTCAAAGATAAATACATGTTTTTCATAGAGCCATTTAAATTCTTGGTACAATCAGGTCCCCCCAAATGAAACCTTTCTCTAGTCTCTATTTCATATTCGAGCTCTGGGAAGTGATCAGCTTCCTGTCACTCTTTGCCCGGCTTTGCAGAGTTTGTCTGTCTGTATGGGAAAGGGGAACTCCCCAATTCTTGGCCACACTTAGCAGAAATTTAGCTTCTTCAAATTAGAGCTGAAGGGTATGAGAAATGCTAACAGCCTTTCACTCCAGGTTGGGCAAAACTTGATTGGGAACTTAGCCGAGAGAGCCCTACCTTCTTGGTCAAACCTTCTTAGCTTAGAGTTTCCATTAAACTGAGCAGGGCAGGTGGTGAGATGGAAGGAAAAGAGGTAGGATAAGGATCAGATGCTAAAGACTCTGGTTTTAGTAGATTTTCTTGAATAAGTATTAACTCATTTTCTGTGTGCCCTCAGGAAAATTTCCAGAGACTTCAAATAATTGTGATTTATTAATTAGTTTTTTAATATTTTGCATGGAACTTCTTACCCTGCTACCTCAGAAGTGGAATTCCTCCAGGGATGGTGTTCTTATCCAAAATGCTATAATGTGTTCTTCAAATTTACTAGTTATTACATGACATTTACCATATTTTTACAATTTTCAGTTTATTTTATATAACATCCACTGCAAAATTTTCTAAGCCACGGCTGTCTTTTTTATCTGGATCCCTGAAACGAACTTTATTATTTATTGACTTTTGCAAAGGAGCCCTCTTCAGACACTGCTGCGGGAGCTACTGGAGCTTGCCATCAACTCCCTTGCCATCTCCTTGCCAGTAGCGCCTCTTATCAATCTTACTCTCCCAGCCTCTAGGGTGCAGATACTCAAAGGCTGAGACCTCAGGAAAGTTTGACCCTCTGTGAGGGTTCAAAATGCTGAAGGTCTCCAAGTAGCAAAAACTTGGACAATGTCCTTAGCAAAAAACGCAGCCCAGTGACAGTGCAATCTCAGGACTATTATTATTAGTATTTTCTTAGTTCTATGTTAATATATGAAGTCTATTTAAAGCTAGCCTAAAACCAAACACAGTTCCTCTGAGACAATATAATTGACACACATTTAGAAATCTATACAGTTTATCATTTGGAGGTTTTTTGTTTGGTTGGTTATTTGTTTGTTTTTTGGTACTAGGTATTGCTGTTCATTTTTCTCTAGGAAGCATAAGCTTCATGAGCAGGAAAGTTGTGGTTTTCATTAGCTGATTTTTAAATTATTTTAACAGAGATTGGGCCTAAAAGTCATGATTCTGCAGTTTATGTTTGCTTGTCTGTCACGGGCTTTTTAAAATAATTTCCCTAAAAAATCTAAAGACTATGATTAATTATGCTTGCATAATCACGCATGCTTTTTTTCTTTAGTTAACTTACACATCTTTTTTTTTCCCGCTGCAGATATAATAACATCTTATATTCAGAAACACTCTGTACTTTACTAACTGCTTTCACATAACTTAATCTCATAACAACCCTGTATGGCCAGGTTTACTGTTCCTCTTTTACAGACAGAAAAAGTGAGGTTCAGAATAGCTCCTTGATTTCTATAAGCTCAATGATCTTTAAGTAGAAAAACAGAAACTTGAACTGATATATTCTGATAGTTCGTATAGAACTCTACAATAGATGCTAAATGCTTTTTAGTATGAATGTGTTGAGTGAGGAGACTGGGAGAAGAAAAGGTAACAAAGTAGATTGAAGTAGTTCCAATAAGAAAGTTAATCGCATATTATTTCCATTTTCGTTAAATGGTGTACCCAGAATAAACTAAGCATGTTGTTTGATCTTACACTGATGTACATAGTTACTACATCTGTCATACTTATTTGTGTATTGTAAACATTGAGAACCTGTTGCCTACGTGTTTCTTAATGTGAAAAAAATTGAATTTACTTTTATCTGTACTTAACATAAGCAGGTTAAGTTTTAAAAATTAATCCAAGAGAAGAGGTAGGTTCTTTTCTTCTATTTAAATAGCTGTTTGTTTATTTGTTTGTTTTTGAAGATCATGACATACACAATTGTACTGTATTTTACTCTTTCCCCCTTTTATTCATTTTCCTGATTTTGTCTAACTCTATGCTTTCCACAGATTGTGGGGACATGAATGATGAAATATCAGTCCACATGGAAATGAAAATATTGTGGAATAAAGGGCAAACAACAACCACTACTTCTAGGACCCAGAGAATATTAAAGTATTTCTGTAGTACTTGTAAGTTCTCATCAAATGGGATTTTATTTAGCAATAATGACTCTTGATATTTTGAATGAAAAGCTTTCTACTTTGCCTGGAAAGCACATGGCTATTTGGACACATTGTGAGGCAGGACAGTAAGAAGGCGGGATAATTCCTTGGCAAGTAGAATGAGGAAATGGAGACAGGTAGCTGAACAAACTGGCCCAGCAGTTTACAGCAGATACAGAAGGTCACCTACCTAGATATAACGAGGACTCAGGTATAGTTCAGCTCCAGGCCCAGGAAAGCAGCAAAGCCAGATGGGTGACGCCAGGACCAGCTGCATTAAATAGTGACCCTCTGCTCTGGTGCTGACCAATCAATAGAGACCATGACCCTAAAAGGGCACACCTGGAAAAGCTGATGACTATTGAGATCCCAAATTCCCAGCCTTTGAAATCTCTCAAAGCAAAGCGCCCAGAATTCTCTCTCCTTCCCAGGAGCATGCCAGAGCCTTTCCCTCTGCCTCCTCTCTTCCTCTACAGGAATGCATCTTCTAAAATCAAAAGGTTCCCACCAGACTTGCAATCAAGCTGGCAATGGGCAACAAGCAGCTCATCCTGAGCTAATCCCCTGAACCTGTCTCTAACACCCGCTTCTCTCTGACTTCCTGATGAGCCAAAGCAACTCTGCTGGTTCTCTCCTGTTGCTTCTTCCATCTTAAGCTAAGGCGCAGGACAGTCCCGATTTTTAACAATATGTCCCGTGTCCCGAGGCGTTTTAAAAAAGTTCCGATTTTTGGAAAGAATGCACGACAAGCTAGGGAACAGCAGGAGAACGGGAAGGAAATATACAGTTTTCAGCGGCCATGTGGCTATTTAGCCAGGATATGAGTTTTATATTATTTTTGTTAATTTTATAATGTTAAACTTTAATAATAACAAATAATTGTTGAGAACTGATTATTGAGAACTGCTTATCAAAGTTCACATTGTTGATCAGTTGTTAGAATTCGACCACCATTGTTTGGACTTAATGAACAATGGCATTTTTGGGGATTGGCAATGACGAAAACATTTTGTAACTGTCTCTCAGACAATACACATCATACTGCGTGCTAGTAAGCTAGTTAAACAAGTGGTGTCATTACAAATCAGCTATTCAGATAATTTAGGTAAGTAATTTATTTATTTCATAAATACATAAATATTCTTGAATTTAGTAGACAGTACACGTATTGTTTATATTTTATAGTGGCGGCAAAAAGTCTAGCACTGGCCTTGAAAGTGACACTTATGACTTACATTATGGCAAATTCAGAGGAAAAATAATACAAGTTAGTATTGTTATTATTTAGAAAGAAATATAGGATTAAAATTAAAATTAAAATAGTAATGCGCTGTCCTTACCAGGAACTAATGCTGCGACTGAACGTGTTTTTTCTACGGTAAATAAAGTGTGGACATCAGAAATCACAATTAAGTGTTGAGACTTTGAAAGCCATTTTATGTGTGAAATATAATTTAACAAATTCTTGTGAAAAATTTCATGACCTTTTAAATGACAGCAATCTACTAAAAAAAATTCAAATGAGAAATATGCCAAAGAATAAAATAATACTATACATAATTTTTTTATTTATTATATTTGTAAATTGTACTTATGTTGAAAATTTAAAAAATATATTACAGTACTATTTTTGTGTTCTATGAAAATCTTTGTTGCTCCATATAGAGCAAATTTTTAATCAAGAACCCCCCTGGTCGGGGAAGGGGAGGACGGGGGAAGGTCAAGGGGGAAAAAAAAAAAGAGACATATGTACTACTCTTTGTAATATTTTAAGTAATAATAATAATAATAAAAAAGAACCCTGCCGGTCAATGGTGTCCTGCTTTACCGATGTTAAAATCTGGTCACCTTATCTTAAGCCCTTCCTTGTTTCACTATCTCCAGCTTTAATAAACATACTCTCAGTCACCTGGACTCATATTGTGAAATCTTTCTTGCAGAAAGTGAAGAATACACACACTACCAGCTTGTCCTAGGCCAGCAGTTCTCAACCTGTGGGTCTCGACCCCTTTGGCGGTCAAACGACCCTCTCACAGGCATCGCCTAAGACCATCCTGCATATCAGATATTTACATTACGATTCATAACAGTAGCAACATTACAGTTATGAAGTAGCAACGAAAATAATTTTATAGTTGGGTCACAACATGAGGAACTGTATTTAAAGGGCCAGAGGTTGAGAACCATTGTAGGCAAATCCTCTCAGGGCCAGGTCCCTTTGCAGCAACAACTGTGAATAGGTGAAGTCATTTTCTAATATCAACATGTCAAGAGAATTAACAATTGAATGATCCTTTGCCATCTCTCTTGGAAATTTGAACTTAGTAAATGGAAATCAAAGAATGAAAAATCCTAAGAGTACTTAACCAGGCATAGTCTTCTATCTATCTTGTTCTTATTTTTGTAATCAGATGTAGAATTATTTCTTTCCTCCTTCTCCACCTCTTTTCCCCCCTTCTCTTTCTCTCTCTCCCTACTCCCCCCTTCAGGTTATCAAAAAATTTTAATTTTGTTTATGTAAAAAATATTTACTGACCTGCATCTATGTACCAGGAATTGTAAGTGAGAATCAACTTTGTATTTTATTAGTACTTATAGTTTAGATGGGGCACCTAACAATAATACAATCTATCTAATCTAATAAAAGAGTAATATGCAAATTAGTCATCACTCTGAGACATCTAAGCCACACCCACCAGTCAAGTCATGCCCACCAGCCAATCAGAGCAGCTGTATGCAAATTAACCCAGCCAAGATGGCAGCTCACAGCCAAGAAGCTAGAGTAAACAGGAGGTTTCTGTTGTACCAGGAGTAAACTGTCTGCCTAGGCTGGCTGGGGCTCTGCTAAAGGCAACAATGTTTCAATTATAGAAGCCATGGAGCTGAAGCAAACAGGAGGCTTCGTGCCTGCCTAGGCCTCAGCTCAAAGCAACAACGTTTCAATTATAGAAGATAAATAAATCCCAGAAATCTGATTCCAGCCAGCCTGGCTGGGACGTTGGGTCAATGGAAGCTGTGGGCAGCCTTCAAACAGACCTCAGCCCCCCACCCAGGCTGGCCACACCCCCATGAGATTAGGGTCCCCACTGGGGGGCTTGGCTAGCCTGCAAACAGCCATCAGCCCCTCACCCAGGCTGGCCAGGCATGCCAGCAGGTGGACATCCCCAGAGGGATCCCAGACTACGACAGCCTGGGGCAGAGGAACCCCTCCAAGTGCACAAATTTGTGTGCACCGGGCCCCTAGTATATATATAAAAGCCTAAGCAACCGTTCAACCTTTTGACAGATCTACCCATTGACCAGTCACTATGATGCACACTGACCACCAGGGTGCAGACGCTTAACTCAGGAGTAGCCTCCTGGTGGTCAGTGGGCTCCCATAGTGGGAGTGCTGCTCAGCTGACTGATGGGCACCAGATGCCAGGTTCACAGTGGAGAGCGCAGCTGCTGCAGCACCTGCAGTGGAGCAGCAGCTAGCCTACCTAGTGGTGGCAGCAGGCACAGCCAGGCTGGGAAGAGAGGGAGTGGCGCAGTACTGCAGCACCTGGGCCAAGCTCATGTTCCTCCACAGTGGTCTACCGCTAGGCACACTACTACACCCCGTGGGGGATGTTGGACTGCTGGTTTCGGCCAATCCTCACAGACCACGCCAAGGGACCCCATCAGTGCATGAATCCGTGCACCAGGTCTCATCTTATATAAAAAGGAAACTTACAGAGAAAATTTAATTAAATTATAAGAAATTAAATTAAACTGTCCTGTATACCTATGAAGATCACAAAAAGACTATAGTATCTGCCTTCTCTATCTCTCTCTCTCTCTCTCTCTCTGTCTCTCTCTCTTTGAACTTTATCATTCTTTCCCCAGCCTTTCCACAATGTATTTACTTCTGAGGCCTTCACACACAGGTTCTATTTTCAGAAAGAGAACTGAAATAGTTTTGATTAAATGTTTATGTGGAATGCCTTGAAAGCAGGAATTACACCTTATTTGCCTTTGCCTCTCTGAGGTTTAGCTTACAATATATGCTCAATAAATAGTTAATGTATCAAGGCTAATAGTTTAAGGTGTACTATAGAATACTGTTGTTCTACCTTTCTATGATCTTAGATAACATGTATATTGTCACAAGGAAATAAGATCTGCTAAAAAAATTCCAAGAAGACTAATAAGCGAGAAATATTTTAGAAAAAGGAAATTACTTTTAAAGTAACTCAGTAGGCATCTTCCTGCTCCACCTTTCCTGTGGTGAGTTGCTTGAGGAAACTTATCTTTCTCTCAACACATAGTTTGCACATTGCTTTATGTTGAATTAGTTTAAAATAAGCTGCTTTTGTGTACTTTCTACTTTTATCTTTCTATAACTTTAGTGACAATTTAGGTTTAGAAAGTAATCTTTTCATTGCTATTACTCTCCTTTTTTTAAAAAAAAATTGCTTTCATTTCCTACTGTTATTTCTTTTCTTCTGAGTATATTCTTTTAAGTAGTCTGTCTTTTTAATGATGGCTTCTTGCCAGTTTTATAGAATTTAACTTTCCAGGAATATCCATTAACTTAATTAATTTTGTGAAAATACCATCCATACATTATTTAATCTAAAATGTTTTCAATTATAAGATGCACAATCATTTTACCTACCACTAATAAAAAACAACAAAATACTGCCAATTATAATAGCAAGGACACATCAACTGAAATGTGCATGCTGATTTTAGGAATATTAAAATATAAAAAACTGTATGTTTTGAATTTATAAAATACAAGACATGATTACATGTTTTTAAAAATATTCTGAGAGTTTTAAAAGATCCCCTGCTACAATGGACTCCAAAAAATCAGAACTTTGTCTATTTTGTTGTACCCCAAGTACATACATGGAGCTACAATAAATATTTCTTATGTGATTTTTTGAGTGAATTCATGTTTTATTAGAGATGCCACGGATCTGTTTGAAGCAAAATCCAATGAAACAAACAGGAATTATTAATTACTGAGCTCTCTAAATGCCAGCTTCTGTTTTTCAGATATCTTATACTTCTTATAGCATAGCTTCTCAAGCCTGCCTTTGTTTTCTCTTTTTGCCAACTTCTTTCTATTCTGTAAGTATTCAATTATTAGGAAGATTTTTATAATTTAGTGATGTTTCTAATAATGTTTTGTGAATTGCCATGAAAAAAATTCAGTGATTCAATTAATCATTATGGCTATCCATACATGTACACTTAGAAAGTTAAAAGGGAAAAAATTAATCTTAAAAACTGCCTTGTAGTAATACACTTAGTCTACTTGGCAACAAACAAGTAGAGATCAGTAGGCCAAATATGGAAACAAATAATTTAACAGTGGGACCAAATTTATAGGGTCTGACTTTATTCTCTTTCTTGCTTTTCCTCCATTTCTAAGACATTTCTGTGGCTTTGGTGATGGCTGATCACAAAGTTATTCTTATGTGACAGATGTCATTTAGAAAAATCTTCCTAAGTTACCAATCCAATAACATTTGCAATCTCAATAGTTATATCATATTTAATTTAAGCCTAATACAAATTCATTCTGGTATCAAAGGCAGAATATCACAGTAGCTAAGGACATAGCCTCTGGAACTAGGATCTCTGCACTTGAAATTTACCTCTGGCTTTTGCTGGTTATATGGACATGGAAAGTTAGTTTATTCTTTTGTGCCCTATTGTCACCCTTCTCATGTAATTTGTATACCTCTTAGATATTTTGTGGAAGGATTAAATTAGTCAGCACATGTAAAATTCTTAACAGGTCAGATTAAATACTAGATGCTGGTATTGGTTTTTCTGTTTTTCCCTCCAGACCAAGTGTGTCCTTCACTGTCCTACTCTGTGACCTGGGAGGCTGACCTTCATGATCTTCATTACTTGGATCCTCTTACCCTTTTATTTACAGTTGGATTTGCAACTGGGGACAATGAAAGGAGATGAAAAGACAGGAGGAGTGACATTGGGATAACCCCTCCCCCATTTTCCTACTGCCTGATTGTGGTTTTGGCATTGATTATCTTTCTCAGTCCTCTTTCTATACCAAAGGTTGCAGCTATAATGTTGTGGTTGGTCTATTTCCTATGGTCTAGTTACTGCCAGGTGTGTTACTACTGCTCCCTCCCGATGCCCCATCCGACACCAGGCTTGTCAAGGCTTGTTGTGTATCTAGGGCCTGGTGCTTCAATATCCCTTGCTGATTTTCTTTACCATATTTACATCCTCTGTTAATAATCCCTTTACTCAACTACCCTCAGTCAACCCTCTGAGTAAACCATTGATTTGCCCCTGAAATCATAAACAATATAGTGCTGAATTATTTAGTTTAAGATAAATACTAGATTATTTCCTTCAAGTCAATGATGTATCATTAACAGTGATAACAATAGGACTTTCAAATCTTAGGTAAGAAAAATTGATTTTATTAACCTGTGTCATGGGTAGCATAAATTTCCTAAGAATTAAAGCGGGTGTGTGTTGTGGTGTGTGTGTGTGTGTGTGTGTGTGTGTGTGTGTGTGTGTGTGTGTAGGACTGGGACTAGACTGCAGCCAGAACAAAATAAAGGCTGAAAGACCTTTCCTCAAAGGTTTTACACATGGTCCTTCCCATCTATTTCTCCCTTCTCAAGCGTTAGACTTCATGGCCAAATTAAGTCAAATACAGAACAAATCTGAGTTTCCAAATTTAGTGGGCATATTGAAGTTGCTGGGTGGGTTGAGGAAAGAGTGATCCCCAGTGTTGGGTGGAAGAAGCTTACAAGACCATATAACTAAGAGCTAGACCTGAAAGGTGCTTGTAGGAATAATTAAGAAGGTCATTCCATTCAAGTAGGCATTACAGGAAAAACCAGGAAGCCTGAAAAATTATTAAGTACAGTGGCTGTATACTGTGGAAGTGTAATAAGTGTAACAACCTTTTACTCGATTGGGCACCTAATTGATAAATCTATACTGCATCACAGAGGACTTGGAGGAAACAGATTGTTTCTATACTTTTATCCACAGACTGTATTCTGGATGTGTGCATGGCTGAGCTTGCAGGAAACAGAGACCATTATGAATTAAAGGTAAGACTGGGGTATAGTGGCATTAACACTGTATGAAGCAATACCATTTCTTGTATGAAACAGCAATGGTTTTGTTCAGCTGGAAAGAAATTTAAAATAATTGGCTTTCCCTATATAACTCACTTTCATCTTATTCAGAGTTAAGCATTTCCAATTCTGAAGTCAAGTGAATACTATGAATATGTCAATTCCCACACTTATCACAATAGGAATACAAAGATTATAATATAATGTTAAGAGGAGGTTATTAGATATGAAGTCTGACTTCCTGGATTTGAATCCCGACTCTCTGCTACTTACTCTCCCTGTAATCTTGTACATTTTTTTTTTACAAACTCTGCATGTCTGATTTTCCTATACCACATTCTTGCTATCAGAATACTATCTATGTATATTGGAAATACTGTGAGAACTGAATAAGTTTATACATGCAAACAAATTAGTAGAATATGTATCACGTAGTAAACATTTAATACACCTTAGCTTTTAGGTTATATGTGTTTCTCCCCAACCACATTATATACCTACCTTGAGGTGTGAATATACTTATAAGATGAATAATACAATAGGTATTATTGATTACCAAGTCTACCATATGGTAAATACTAAATATTTGCTTAATGACTAAACAAGGTTAACTTGCCTTAAAAATATGAATCTCAAAGAAAAAAGTAAAGCGTATATATTGTCTTTTAATTCAGTTGTCACTTGGATTTTCTTGTAAATCACTAGAGAACAGACTGTTAATAGTTTACTGCACTTTATATTCCTGTGTGTTTTTTCCAAGTATTAACACATCAATGCAAATGCATATCTATACCCTTGGGTACATATAGCAGCACCTTCACATTTAAGTTTTGATTTTATTTGTTCATAGTTTAATTATTTGCCAAAAAGTGAAAATCATATTAAAACAATAACCAGTAATAAGTTATAGGCATCAATAAGGGGGGTGGTAAACTACTCATTTATATCCTTTTATAGAGAATATCACAGATTTTTTATACCATGAAATTATAGTGAGTCTATTTAATTTGTACTAAACAATGTATAAAGGGCAGCCAATGCTGTTATGAACTTTGATAATCATCCAATTAGAATCAACATATAAAAAAGACAGTTTTCTTCTCCTGTTTACTATTTCTGAAATTGTTTTAGTCTATAAGAAATACTTTCCCACATATCATTAAAAAACAAGTAGTGTTTCCTGAAGGAAAAAAAGCTAAGAACTATGGACTGTTAGGTTTCAAAATGTACTCTAAAGTAGCACAAGGCCAACCTCATTGAAATAGCCAGGCAGAACATGTCTTCATGCTTTATGGCATTTACACAGTACTTATTTGAGAATTTTACTGTTTAAGAATAATCCTGTTACTATCTTATTTTATGGTTATTATCAGAGAAAATAATTTATAAATTAATAATATATACTATTTATTTTTTTTTCTAACAAGTAAATGGAATTAAAATACAGGTTTTCTAAGTATAACCCATTTAATAGTCACAGAATAGGTAGATAAGCGCTAAAAAACAAAATGATATTTATTTCATTCATTTGTTTACCAAGTAATTAGTACTAAACTTGAATGCAGTTGATAATCCATAAATATTTATTAAACAATTGGATGGCCTTTCTTTTGAAGTAGGTCCTTACTTCAAAAATGTTGACTTAGTCTATTGCTAATGTTTAAGTATTACTGAATGTACAACTTTGATCACATCAACATCTGGCACAATTACCTACATTTTTGCATACTCTAGCGATTCCGTGAGAGAATGCCTGAGGGATACCTTCACTTTATCATGTGTAAGAAACTGTAGGAAGAGGGAATTCAAGCCTAAAATGTTTCTGAAAGTTACTGACAAAAAGTAGTGCAATTAAAAGAAGAGCCTGCAAAAACCTGATTCTGTTCCACATAAATTGAAGGCTAGAAAACATAACCTTTGAAAATACTGTAGAAAGAGCAGAGCCAGTATTTGCTGAAGCTCTTTTAAGATTATGACATCAGTTAATAACACATAAAGAAATGAAGACTAAATTAACCTCCAGTGGCCAAAGCCACCGGGCGCAGGTCAGACTCACCAGCACGGTCACCACCCGGAGGACCACTCCGCGCATGTTGTTCTCCAGTTTCTTGTCAGTCAGGGACCCGTTCAGCCCCGTGACAGGATTCCAGCACCCGAGCTGAAAGATGAAATGGCTCGGTCACTTTTCTGCCCGAAGAACAATCCAGTCACCTGTGTATAGACCTTCCAGAGAACTTGGTGATAGATCTTGGAATAACTGATACAGGACAGGTCCTTTGCAGGTTTTCTTTTGTACTAGCAAATGAGCAATCAAAAATACAATTTCCTGCTTTTAAATGTCATCATGTGGCATATGACAGGACCAGACGTGCTTTAGGGGACTTGTTGAAGATATCTGACTTCATGAGAAGTTACACACACACCAATAACAGTACTAGTAATACACTAATTGGAAAAATAATAGCCCATGTAATTCTAGCACAATGTCAGTTATAATAGATCAATTACTGCCCAAGTTAGATTTTTTTACAGTTTCAATGGTTTTAATTACATCTTACACTGCTTTTGTTTGGAAAAAAAAACAAAAAGATTTTTAATGTGGTTAAAAGGATTACTGCTTTTATTTGAGGAAAAGTCGTGTATATGGCTTTGTCGATTTCAGATATTCACAGTATATAAAACAATATACTTTGTCTTTTTTTTTTGTCAGTGCTCTCAATTTACTTGGGTAATTTTGGCAGCGGCCTTTCCCTTAGTCTTGCCATGATTCACTGCTCTTTACTTTTCAAAATACTAGTTTAATTTTCCATCTTCATGTAGTTCTAATCTCTTGTAATATCAAGCTCTGAGGACTACCAGCTTTGAAAGTACCTGTAATGCACAATAGGATAAAAGTGGATGACTCTCAATTCAGAAATAAGAAGAAAAAGAGAGATGCGGGGACTTGGGTGAGTAGATAACTGCTCGAGAAGCAAAGCTGCGAAGAGAGCATTGTAATGTGTATCTTGGAAGAAATGTCATACCATTAATCCAGATGCTGGATCCATGAGCGTTCACATTTGGATGCTTTAAAAATGTGACCAACCTTTAGTCATATTCAGAGATGTTTGGATTAACCGAATGGTTTATAGGGACATATGGTGATCTGTGCTGCTTCCTTTTAAAGACTGTGATTTATTTCCTTGTATTGCATTTTATTTGTGGTTTCCAAAGTCATCAATACACTGGCAACTATTCCTCACAGATAAATACTTTAGGTGCTTTCCATGAAAACGGTAGTTTCTGTTTGAGCTCCCCAAAAGGAGTGGGATTAAGAAAATTAAAGTATATATAATCAGGGAGGGGCAAAAGCAGGCTAACTGTTGTTCCTATGGGAAATAATAAAATAATTAATACATAATAATACAAGAATAAACTCTGTGTTTTGCATATTCACAACTGTGTCTACTTTTACCCCACCCTGCATATCTTAAGAAAAAGGGATATCACAATATAAACAAAAAGTCAGCATATTTCTTATTAAAATAATTTGGAAAATGCTGCTGATTTGTTGGTTTCAACTGTAAAAGCACATTAAATCCATACAATGATATGTCATTCTTTATTATATAAAATGTCTAATTAGAACAGATCCAATTAGCAAATCCAAATGTGTTGAAAGTCTAATTATCAGAGATATTGTAGTTCTGTTGTCAAGATTAAAAACTTAGGAAATTTCTTTTGAGCTTTTGTTCTCTTCTGAGGTCAACCAAATTCTATCCTCAATTATACTCCTTGATATGTACTTTTTCTAATTATGTTTTTAAGATTTAATTTTCCTAGACCAAATAGTATTCATGAAAAATGTGATCTACAATATTAAGAAAGGAGCTAAATTCCTAATGTGCTATCTGTTAGGTCGCTGAAGGAGGAATGCACGAGGCCAGCGTGGTGAGAGATTACGAATTTATTCCATCATCCGTACAGCTGGTGGCTGAACCTGGATGGCTCCAGCGCCAAGACAGGAGAGTCAGTGGCTTTTAAAGGACTTTTGGTGGGATTTTTCTGGGCAGAGACTTCTTTATGCATACCCGGAGGGGAGAGAATGAAATGTGGTCACTGCAAGTGAAAAGTGGTCTTCAGCAAAGGGAATGTCTATAGTGAAATGACTTGAAAAGCCAGTTCCCAAGGGAAGGGTATCAACTCAATTGCTCTATCAAACATAACACTGTCCATTTTACAATTATAATACTTAATTCTAAGTTGAATGAATAACTTTTATTTCATCATCTTGTTCAGAGATAAATACGTATAAGCTGCCAAAGTAAACAGAGAAATTCGTATTTTTTCTCCCTTTGAATTTTTTATTTTTAGAGCTTCATAAACGTATTGCCAATTTGCCCAAATAAATGACATATATTAGAGCCAAACTTGACCACAGTACTCTGGTGTACCGACTAGTTCAAAATATTTACCACTGGAATAAATAAAACTTGCTGAGCAGTTTGTTTCAGTGGTGCTCTGGAGAAACATTTTAAAATGTATAATTTCAAGCTTCTTAATTCCTTCCTTCCTTCAACATAACTAAATACAGCCAGTGGTTTAAACATTCTAAAATACTCTAGCATTGGGGGGTTTGAACTAATAATAATAAAAATGTAATTGAAATAGGTAAAGTAGGTAGATATATCTTGTTTTCAGACCAAGGCAATGACTTAAGCATTATTTGTACCATATATGATGTTTCTTCCCTCTTTTTTTAACCTTATTCCCATTGATTCTTCCAGTGGCCATATCTTGACCAACCACACTCATCCCTTTGGACTTTGGGAGAACAGTTTTCTTTTTTTAATCCTAGAAAAGTGTTTCAAATAATCCAATATTTTCGTGACTCTGACTTTAGCAATTGCTAATGATAGTGTATGTGACCTAAGCCAATCGAAGTCCTTCCTTAAAGTTTTACTTTTAATATCAAGTGTGTGCATGGTGGTCAAGTAAATAAATTGCTATAAGTACTTATGTACTTCAATGTTTGGCCAGATTCTCCCACACTTACTATAAGACTTAATTTTCTCCTCTGCTTGATGAAGGTTTTTCACCTTTCTATTTTCTTTTTTTCCCTTCCTTCCATCTTTCTTTCCATTCATTTATTTCTTGTTTTCATTATTTTTCTCTACCAGACTCACATGTGTTTTGATTATATCATTTGTAAAGTTATTCCTGTTCTAAACAGCAGTCTGTATTTTAGGTTTGGTGATTCGTTTTACTTAACTCAGTTCTTCGTATGCACAGACTCCAATACTGAATGTTAGCAGAATGTTAGCTGTGGACAGCAAGAACTAGGATTTTCAGAGACTAAATTTTGAGGTATAGAAAGTTTAGGATATAAATTCTCTGGAAAACTAGAAATGAAATCTATCCACTTATCAGATATCAACAATGGGTATGACAAAAATGTATTAAGAAGGTAAAGTAATATTTACTTCCTATATGGAATAGAATAATTATTTTTACAGTTTTTGTAATACTTTGTGTATGCCAGCCATGTTATTAAACTCTTCATACAATATTTCATTTAAACCTCAAAATAAGTTCATGAGAAGGTACTGTTATCATTATTACATTATAAGCATTGAAACTAAGTACTCAACTAAGGTCACATATCTGCTAAGAGAGAGAACTAGGATTTAAACTAGTGCTTTTTAAAGTTCAGACTCAGTGTTTTTCATTGTGGTGCTGTTTTGTAGTTTAAAAATTCATTTTGTCAACATGATTTAAGGTAGGTAGAGAAGATATTATTCCTATTTCATTGTCAAGGAAACAGATTCAGAACTGTTAAACGGCTGGCTCAATATAATAGCTAATGAATTCACATTTTGGCAATACAATTTAAAAGGCAAAATCATCATTATTTTTATAAAACTTATTATGACATACACACAGTGCATAGAGCCTTGCTGATACTAATTTACTTCTCAGAACCACCCTATGAGAAAGGTATCATTAATATTTTACTGAAGGAGCACAGCTAGGTATCAAGAGGTTCTGCTATTTCCACTGGGATATTTTATCAAGAGGCATTTAATAAAATAAGGAAAGTAGTAGAAAAATGAAGTGGACAAGATATTCTGAGAAATATTTCTGGAAATCTCTACTTTGTGTAATCAAACTTGTAAATATAAGCATGGCAAATCTTTTATTTACTCTAAGGCCTGACAGTGCTTCTCAAAATGTATACCAAAGGCCAAAGATGAAGTAAACATCAGCAGCACACGAGGAATTGCTGATGATCCACACCTTTCAAAAAGATTTCTCAAATTTTAAGATTCTTTAATTTCTGTTCATATCCATTTACCTCCCAGAGGTTCACATCAAGCTGTTCTGTTTGATTGTGATAACTCTTCCTCCAACGATAGGCAATAAAAACGAGTTCACATAGATCCAAATTGAATTTGTATCTACAATGGGTCATATTCCTTGCAGCAGAGCACGATTGACAGGCAGAGTGTTTGATAAAAAATTAGAATTTCACTTAGGCTTATCTAACAACTTTTCTGTTTTCACTGTTTGAAATTGCATTAACTTGGCTTCCCTGGCTATGTGAAGAAGGTTGTTTTTGTCTGGTTGTGTTTTTGTTTTTCTTTCTGTCTTTTATTGTTTTAAACAATGAAGCCAAAGACTAGTAAAAGAAAATGCACACAAAACCTTTCAATACTATTATTCAGTTGAGCTCTTTCTAAGTAAATAACAAGAGCGGCCCTTGCAGCACATGATATTTCCAGAAAGTCATACAGCTGATGGCAAAACTAGATTCACTATCTTCTGTGGTCTGACAATCCAGAGGAAATTTAAAAAGGATGCACAACTTAAAAAAAAATAAATTTCCATTCAGTTACAGTATATTGATTTCCTATAGTATGTTCTGGTTATTGCCTAAAGTCATCTTCAAAGCTTTAAAATGCTTAATGCTTTAATTATCTCCTTCATTGGAGCTTTAGCAATAATAATCTTGTAGCTTTCTGTTAAAATCAATGTAATATCTTGTGTTCAACAAACTGCTTGATGTATTTGCAAGAAAATAGTAGTATGCTCTTAACATCACATGTTATGTCATTAGTGAATGCTCAAGTTTTAGATGTGTATTCTTTTTCCTCCAATGTCTTCACTTTTCATTTGACCATGGACTTTAAAAGATGATATCTGACTTACATCCTTATTTTTCAGCCAGTGTTACAATGTCAAAAACAGCTGAACTGTTCAACTTTAATTTTACGCTCAATAGCCTGTTGGCTTTAATAACAGGAGTCAAGAGAGCTCTTAATTGGATGCCAAATGGAATACCCTACATTTATTAGCTTGTATTCATATGGAACAAACGAAGACCAGCCATAGCACCAAATCTCCAGCTGCAGGACACAAGCGTCCACTGTCTGAAGGCTGTGTGCTCCCAGCGACTACATTTCTTTCATTTGCTTTCTCAGCCTTAAAGGAAAAGAAGGTACAACAAAAGCATAGGCAAGGCAGCCAAAAGCCAACTACTTAGAAATGCACAGCTTTTATTTGGTAGATATTACCCCTATAATGGATTTGAAGTATAAAAAATACATATGGCAGGTTGACTCCAAAACACAATTTACAGAGTTAAATTGGAATAGTGTCCTCTTGGACATGTAGAGGAGTGTAGTGTGCCAGGAATCCCCCTAATAATAATTTTCTGTATGGAATTTCCACCTGCAAAATCAGTTCACTTTGTCAGACTTGCTCTCTAGGGGGTGATTATTCCAACAATTTGTTCATTACCATGAAGTAATGGCTGTTCTTTAGATTATGTGCAATAGCATTAGCACTAGAGTTTTCTTCAGGATAAAATGTCTTTGAAAGTCAGGGAAAAAAATTTCCTGATTCAACCATTTATATTTCCCTGTACTACTGCTGAAAAAACAAACAACCCTTCTGTGGTATGTAATAATGTACAAGATGAACTTAAGTGATTTCCACAAATAAAGAACATAAACAAGAGAAGCCATATATACGAAAATAGCTCAAAGGTATTCTGTTTCATATATGTGAAAATAACTCAATTATTTCATCCCATAGCCACTCTCAGTTTTCAACTGCTATTTAACTGATTTAATGATATTTTTTGATTCTTATGTTTTCTCTTCTTTTGTAATTCTTCTTGGTGCAAAATTACTATCCTATAAAATAAAAGCCGTGATTGAATGGTGGAACAACCAGAATGACTGGTCGACCAGTGGCTATGACATGCACTGACCATCAGGGGGCAGATGCTCAATGCAGGTTGCCCCCTGGTGGTCAGTGTGCTACCACAGTGGGAGCATTGCTCAGCTGACCTGGATGAGCAGCTGCTCCCACTGAGAACCCCAGGCTGATGGGCAGGAACCCGAGCTGCCATCATCACCTTCTCATCCCAGGCTCCTACTCCTCACTCCCTGCCACCTCCTCCGGACACCTGCAGGCTGTGCAGTGCTGCCCCTGGGCTCACAGAGCTGATCCCGGAGGCTGTGAGGCAGATTTGTGGCCACCGTGGAACTGAGGCTTACTCTACCACATCTCAGTGCTATTGTCCCTGGGCCCGGCCCTGACCAGGTCCCCTGGAGAGGCGAGTGCTCCAGCTCCATAGAAGATGCCAGACTAGAGAGCAACCACTCAAAGGGCAGGTCCACAGTTGCTTGGCTGACTAGAATGAGTGGCACTCCTAGTGTGGGCTGATCCCTGCAGGCCACGCTCCACCAATGCACAAATCCCATGCACTGGGCCTTTAGTTACCCTATATTTAGAAATAATATATTGTAGTGTTTAAGATCAGAAACTATAAAACCAGACTACTTAGTCTGATGCTGCTGGGCAGGAATGTGATGTTGGGCCTCAGTTTTCTCACCTCTCAAATGGGAATAGTAAAAGTGACTCCCTTACAGGGCTGGTGGGAGTGTTAACTGGCTTAATATATGTTTTGACATGTTCATGGTACATAAAAACTAAAGAAGTGATCATTATTATTCCTACACAATTAATATTTTGCTCCTTACTCAGCCTTACCACCTGGAGCCACTAATTTCAGTGACGGAGTATGCTAAAAGCTATGGTTCTCAACTTTGGCTGAATCACCTGAAAGCTTAAAAAACACACACACAATAAAACTCTGATGCCTCAGCCCAATCCCAGGACAATTAAATTAGACTCTTCAGGGGTGTTCCAAGGCATCAGTGGTTATTAAGTCTTTCCAGATTATTTCAATCTGTATCCAAGATTGAGAAACACTGCTCTAAAACTCCCTAACACCTAGGGA
The DNA here is from genome assembly GCA_004026665.1 of Murina feae. Classification (NCBI taxonomy): domain Eukaryota; kingdom Metazoa; phylum Chordata; class Mammalia; order Chiroptera; family Vespertilionidae; genus Murina; species Murina feae. The sequence goes on along the minus strand of PVJC01000072.1, from coordinate 80,086 downwards.
GTGCCATCTTTGAGATGATTACTTAACCTTAGACTGTAGACATCGATTTTACTGACTTCCTTTGAAAAATCTAACTTGGAACACTTTCTTAAATAAACAAGCTTTTTTATTTTTCTTATCTATACATATAAAAGCCTAAGCTGAACAACTAAGCCTAAGCCTAACTGAACAACTGGTCACCATGATGTGCACTGACCACCAGGGGGGCAGATGCTCAACACAGGCACTGCCCCTTCGTGGTCAGTGCACTACCACAGTGGGAGCGCTGCTCAGCTGACTGATGGGAGCAGGAGACAGGGTAGGACTGCTGGTTTCATCCCAATCCCCACAGGCCACACTGAGGGAACCAACCAGTGCATGAATCCATGCACCGGGCCTCTAGTTTTATATGTTACTAGGGGCCCATGCACAAAAATTTGTGCACTCAGGAGGTCCCTCAGCACGACCTGTGCCCTCTCGCAGTCTGGAACCCCTCTGGGGATGTCCACCTGCTGGTATGCCTGGTCAGCCTGGGTGATGGCTGTTTGCAGGCTGGCCAAGCCCCCAGTGGGATCCCTCAGCCCATTGGGGTGTGGCCAGCCTGGGTGCAGGCATGAGGACTGTTTTCAGGCTTTCAGGCTGCCCACATTCCTTTCAGGTTTTGGGCCCCTACTGGGGTACCTGACCAGCCTGGATGAGGGGCTGATGGCTGTTTGCAGGCTGGTCAAACCCCCAGTGTGGACCCTCAGCCCATTGGGGTGTGGCCAGCCTGGGTGCGGGCATGAGGGCTGTTTTCAGGCTGCCCACAGCTCCCATTGACCCAATTTCCCAGCAAGGCTGGCTGGAAGCAGGTTTCTGGGGTTTGTTTATCTTGTATAATTGATACACTCTTCCTTTAAGCCGAGGCCTAGGCAGGTAACGAAGCCTCCTGTCTGCTTCAGCTCATGGCTTCTAAAATTGAAAGAATGTTGCCTTAGTAGACTCTAGGCAGGCAGTTTCCTCCATAGCTCAGAGGCTTCTATAATTGAGACAATGTTGCAAATATGTTGTTGCCTGGAGTGGGAGAAGTCCAGCTGGCAAACTGTTTTACTCCTGCTGCAATGGAAGCTGCCTGTTTACTCTAGCAGCTCCGTGACTGCTGGCCTCTATCTTGGCTGGGTTAATTTGCATGCAGTCACTCTCATTGGCTGGTGGATGTGGCTTAGGCGTCCCAAAGAAAAGGTTAATTTCAATATTACACTTTATTAGATTAGATAGGAAGCTATAAATTCTGTGAAGCCAGAATGATGGCTACTTTGTCTACTCCTGTACTCCTACCCCTTATCATAGCATTAGTATATTAATACATAGTAGGTCCTGATAGATATCTAATTAACAAATGGATGAATTAAAATTCCTGCTCTCCTCTTTACTCTCCTATTTTTATTTTTTGGTTCTCTAGTTCTAGCTGAATGAAAACAAAATATCCCAATCTGAGGCTACTATCATATTGTAATCCTGAAAATTTTCGTGACTCTTCAGGATGATTCCCCAGACTAAACTGCTACTAGTTTTTGTTTTCTTTCTCATCAGAATATTATATTTTCTAGTAATAGATTAACATTTAATGATTATAACCAGATAAAAGTTGCTGGATTTTATTCTCTTTCATTTGGTTCTACCTTGAGATGTTTTAAAGGGGATTTTCATTTTAAAATCACATTATAATTCTCCATCTTTTCTCCTATATTTTCCATTAAATAATTAATCACTTAAGGTCAGGGACACCACCTTAATCATCTCTGTGTATCTCATATCTATTAAATTGTTTGTACAAGTAAAATAATTATTTTTATGAAACTTACAAGGCTAATATAAATGAACCATATCTAATGCAAAGCATGTCTATTGCACTTCAGATCTTTGTTCCCAATCTAAAATCAAGACGAAAATTTTTCTTATATTCTACTATCTCTTCAACATCTCTACTTAGTACATCAAAGGCACCTCAAGTATTTGAAAGATGAAGCTCATAATCTACTCCTTACTATCCATCTAGTTCCAGAAAGAAAGAAGTTAGTCTTACCACTTCTCACATTTAATTAATTGAAATCTACCAATTTCACCTTCTTAAAAAATATCTTGAATCCATTTAACTCCATCTCCAAGATGATTCCAAAGTATAGCCAAATTTTTAAAAAAACCACAATGGTTTTAGAAACATAGTTTCCTTGATTAGAAGAAACTTAGACATCACCATTATTCAACAACTTATGTGTTTTACTCATCCTTTAAATTTCAATGTGAATATCTGTAACTTAGGGTGAAGGTCCCTGACCACCTGTCCCTACCCCAGGGCTTGCTCATGTCACTCCAATACAGCATTGTATTTTTCTCTTTTCTACTAATATCTCAGTTAAGTATTTTAATTTATATTTTATATGATTAATGTTTATTGCACCAGTTACCTGTAACTTTATAAGGGGATCAGAAAAAATATTACTGTTTTAATAAATACATAATTCCTGGCACAAAGTGGAACTTCAATTTTTATTGAATACTAAACAAATTTAGGTGATGTTTAATGAATATGAATATGTCTTGCAGTGATTGTTGATTGTTTTCTAAACAATGCCTTATATGAGATTCTCAACATATATAGCCAAGACACTGTTTTGCCAGCTAATAGCTGAGCTTTTTAACTTTTTCCTAATTTGGAATGTGAATTAGCAACTCCCATTCTTCCGGTGCAGAAGGGGTGTAATAATGATCTTCATGTGACCTTTTCTCACAGATTTATGTAATAAAGATCAAGAAATGCTTTATAAAAGTCTTCAAGTGTGAGAAATGATTATTACCTAACTCTGTAGAGAATAAATTGTCATATTAGAGCTCTAATTTCAACAATTATATAACAACAATAGCAATACTAAAAATAAGAGTAATATACAACCTGTGCTAGGTGCTTCTTATATTCTAGGTCTCATTTTAAGGCTTGTACCTATATTACTTCACTAGAAAGAGAACCAAAAAACATCCATAAAATATAAATTTTTATGGATGAAACATTACTCATCTAGGAGAAAACCCTCTCAATAAAACAGAACCCTCTTTTTTTTCTTTTTAGTATATATATTTTTATTGATTTCATAGAGGAAGGGAGAGGGAGAGGTAGAAACATCCATGATGAGAAAGAATCATTGATTGCCTGCCTCCTGCATGCCTTCCACTGGGGGTTGAGTCCTGCAACCTGGGCATGTGCCCTGACTGGGAATTGAACTGTGACCTCCTGGTTCATAGGTTGATGCTCAACCACTGAGCCATGCTGGCAAGGCCAGAATCCTCTTTGTGGAGTCCAGTTCCTGGTCTAAAACCAAAGAATGGTTTTTCAGCCTGACACAGTCCATTACAAAGGCTTTACCTGACAGGCCTGTGAAACAGGTGCAGTCAAGAACTCAGGCCCCTTTGGCTGGCCATGCTTTTATGTGATATCTGCATGCGGAGTCCAGGAGCCCCCATTCAGAGCTATTAGGCTTTGGGCTGAAGCCTCTCACAAGAGTTCAGAAGAGGGAGTAACCTTGAGGACACTAGTCTCTATCTTAATCCTCAGTAATTTTCCATTCCTATCCCTTCTCTTCTCCCTCCCATCCTGACCCCTGGTCCATAAAACGGAGAGAACCTTTTGATCAGAGTTCCCTTCAGCAGGGAGACAGTTCTCCCCATCTCTGTCCATATAATGGACCCTTGCCTGGTGCCATTCTCCATGTGGGGAGGAGGAGGGAAACGGAGCACTGGGGGAGCTGGACCTTTTCTCTAGGTCTTTGCTTTTCCTATGGCAGTAAGTGAATAACAGCTTAATTGGTACTTTCATTTTGATTTGTCTTAATGGACTACTCCCACACCTGGCAGCTCAGTTCTCCCCAGCTCAGCTCTTGACATCTCTCATTTTATAATGATGGCTCACCTTTATTGAAGCCTTCCTAGGAGGTAGGCGTTATGCCAAGCTCCGGCTATCACTTATACTTTTTTGCTATAATCCTATCAGAGAGGTACTATAATTATCATAATTTTAACAGATGAGGAAATAGAGGATCAAAGAGTTTAATTGACCCGTTCTAGGTCACTCAGTTGGCAAGGGAAAGAGCCAGGATTTGAAATGAGGCAGTTTATCCCAGAACCCACTAGGTCATTTTGACCTCAATTAATAGCATACTTTTTCAGAGGAGAATAGAGAAAGAGGCATAGAGAAAGCACTAATTGGCTTTGAGTTCTTGTTTCCTTAGTTTAGCTCTATTTGTGTTTTGGAAACCTTGAGAAGTTGAACTTTTCTTATAAAAAGCACACCCCTGACAAACCAAGATGGCAGTGTAGGCAAAGGCCTGTACTAGCTGCCTCCCACAACCACATCAAAATTACAACTAAAATATAGAACCATCATCTAGAACTGCCAGAAAGCTGGCTGAATAGAAGTCCTTCAACTAGAGAGGTAAAGAAGAAAGCACACTGAGACAGGTAGGAGGTACGGAGACATAGAATGGGCTGGTCCAGGACCCACATGTGACACTTTTTTAATTGGGAGAGAGATCTTCTCTGTGGAGGCCACCCAGAGGAGTGAGGGGGTCCTAGCCTTACACCAGACCCCCAGCCCAGGGTTCCAGAGCTGGGAAAAGAAGTCCTCATAACTATGAGTTGTAAAAACCAGTTTGGATTGGGACTCAGTGACACAGAGGCTGTGGGAGACTCACCTGAGAAAGAATTGGATTGTCTGGTATCAGGCAGGAACTTGGGGTGGTTTTCTCTCAGAGAGAAGTGCTTGTAGGAATCATTGTTCTGATGCTGGGACCTCTTCAATCACAGGGATGACTGGCAGCCATTTCTGTTTGCTCCACCCTGATGATTCCCTGAGACTCCACCTCATCCAATTTAAAACCCACCCAAGTTGTGTGCAATGGCTTTTGCATATGAATGGCCTGTCCTTGCTAAGGCTAAAATCTGTCAAATAAGCTGCACCTGGGTCAGGGATCCCCAAACCTATCAATAAAAGGCCCAAGACCTGGCACCAACACAAGCCTGCCTTGCTTCACAGTTGGACCTCATCTGGGCACTGCCAAACCCAACACAAGGAGGAGGAATCTCATATCTCTCTGTAGCTCCTGCTGGGTGGCCTCAGGTGTGGCTGCCTTTACTCCTCCCTGGAAACCCAAGAACCAGTGTGAGATCCAGTGGTCAGTGTCAGACCATACCAGATTACAACTCTACACATCCATAAGTGACACACTCAAAGGGCAGACTCAGTGAGCATCAAAGCCCCACTGAAGCAAGTACTTCTCCAGAAGGGTGTGTCCTACATAGCAGCTCTCCCATGTATTTGCAGCTGGTCCTCATAGCTAATTGCCTGGAGGTCAATTACTCCCAGTGACACCAACAACAATCAAGTCTCAACTACAATAAGACTGTGTTCATAACCCATAAAGGGGTGAAACTAGAGCTCTCAGCTCAGGTGACTGGGGAGGCTGAGCCACTGGGCCCTATAGAACACCTACTACACAAGACCACTCAACCAAAAACACAGGGGAGTAGCCAAAATTCAGAGAAAAAGAAACATGTCACAAATGAAAAAAAATGGAAGAAAGTAAACTACTGGATATAGAGTACAAAATCACAGTTATAAGGTTACTCAAGGTGACTCAAGAATCTTCTAGAAACCTCCAAGGGACTTAGTGAGACTTTCACGGATCTCAGTGAGAATACCAAACACATGGAAAAGGCCTAGCCTGAAATTAAGCATACAATGACTGAAATAAAGAATAATATACAGGGATTCAATAGTAGAGTGGAGTATCCCAATAATCAAATCGATAGTTTGAAATATGAGGAACCAAAAAAACACCCAACCAGAAGAGCAAAAAGAATCCAAAAATATGAAGATAGTGTAAGGAGCCTCTGGGACAATTTAGAAGTGTACTAACATCCTCATTATGGGATGGCAGAAGAGGAGAGAGAGCAAGATATTAATAAACTATTTGAAGAAATAATGAAAGAAAACTTCCCCTACCTGGTGAAAGAAATATTTTTACAAGTCCAAGAAGCACAGAACAAGAGAAACACAAAGAGGAACACACCAAGACACATCATAATTAAAATGGCAAGGGCTAAAGACAAAGAGAAAATCTTAAAAGCAGCAAGAGAAAAGCAGTTAGTTACCTACAACAGAGTGCCCATATGACTGTCAGCTGATATTTCAACAGAAACTATGCAAGCCATAGGAAATGGCAAGAAATATTCAAAGTGATGAATAGCAAGGACCTACAACCAAGATTATTCTATCCAGAAAAGGTATCTAATATAATAAAAGAGTAATATGCAAACTGACCATTACCCGAGACACCTAAGCCATGCCCACCAGCCAAGCCACGCCTCCCAGCCAACCAGAGCAGCTGTATGCAAATTAGCCCAGCCAAGATAGAGGCCAGCAGCATGGAGATAGAGCAAACCAGAGGTTTCTGTTGCAACTGCCTGCCTAGGCTGGCTGAGCCTCTGCTCACGGCCAGGCCCACCGGCCAATCAGAGCGGCTGTATGCAAATTAACGCAGCCAAGATGGAGGCTGGCAGGGCGGCTCTGCACTGGGAGCCTCTGCAGCCAGCATAGCTGTGCCAGGTATATCAGCTCAGTGGGAGGGGGTTCAGCCTGGGGCCTCCTCAGGGCGTACAGGAGTGCCCGTCCTGGGTCTGCTGCCTGGCTCTGCCCCCCGGGGGCCTCCTTGGGGGGTGTGTGGGAGCGTCTGCTGCACAGTGCGGAGAATCCGAAGCTAGTCTACTGCCCGGCTCCACGCCGGGTGTGTTCACTCAGCAGCAGGGCCCCACCGAGGGATCCTGCACCAGCATCTGCCCCTGGCTCGCCACCCAGCTCTGTGCCAGGTGTGTCCCCTCAGTGGTGGGGGCCCACCAGGCATGTGTGATCGTGAGCCCTCTGGTGGGAAACGTCCAGGCCTGCACTCACCAGCCCTCCCACCCCCGTGCACGAACCATGAAGGGGCTCTGGGCAGCCTGAAAATGGCCCTCAGCCCCTCACCTAGGGGGGCATGCCAGCAGGTGGACATCTCTCCTGAGGTGTCCCAGACTGCAAGAGGGCACAGGCTGGGCTGAGGGACCTCCACCCCCGAGTGCACAAATTTTTGTGCACCGGGCCCCTAGTTTTTTATAATTGAAGGTGAGATAAAGAGCTTCACAGGCAAGAACCAGGTAAAGAAGTTCATCACCACCAAAACAGTATTACATGATATGTCAAAAGGTATTCTTTAAGAAGAGGAAGAAGAAGAAAAAGATAAAAAATATGAACAACAAAATGGCAAAAAATACATATCTATCAACAATTAAATTTAAAAATCAAAATAAATGAATAAGAAATCTAATGAACAGAATAAACTGGTGAATAAAACAGAATCAGAGACATTGATATGGAATAGACTGATGATTCTCAGAGGGAAGGGGGGTAGGAGGGTAGGAAGAGATTAAACAAAGATCTTATATACATACTAGAGGTCCGGTGCACAAAAATTTGTGCACATGGGGAGAGAGGGGTCCCTCAGCCTGGCCTGTGCCCTCTCACAGTCTGTCACCCCTCTAGGGATGTCCACCTGCTGGTTTAGGCCCACCCCTTGGGGAATTGGGCCTAAGCTGGCAGTCAGACATCCCTCTAGCACACTGGGAGCCCTTGGGGGAAGTCCACTTGCCAGTGGGGAATAGGCCTAAGTTGCAGTTGGACATCCTTAGCACTGCTAAGGAGGCGAGAGAGACTCCCACCACCACCACTGTACTGGCAGCCATCAGCCTGGCTTCTAGCTGAGCAGCACTCCCCCTGTAGGAGTGCACTGATCACCAGGGGGCAGCTCCTGCATTGAGCGTCTGTCCACTGGTGGTCAGTGTGTGTCATAGTGACCAGTCATTCCCAGTGGTTCTGCTGTTAGGGTCAATTTGCATATTATCCTTTTATTATATAGGATAGAGGTCTGGTGCCTGGGTGGGGGCTGGCTGATTTGCCCTGTAGTGTGTCCTGGATCAGGGCTGGGTTCCCACTGGGTTGCCTGGCCAGCCCAGTGAGGGGCTGAGGGCTGTTTTCAGATTTGCAAAACCCACTTCAGGCTGGGGGTCCTCCCTGGAGTGCCTGGCAAGCCTGGGTGAGGGGCTGAGCGCTGTTTTCAGGCTGGCTACATCCTCTTCAGATAGGGGGGTCCTAAGAGGTTGCCTGGCCAGCCTGGGTGAGGGGCTGATGACCATTTGCAGGCTGGCCACAGCCCCTTCAGGGTGAGGGTCTCTGCTAAGGTCCCTGGCCAGTTCGGGTAAGGGCTTGATGGCTGTTTTCAGGCTGGCCACAGACCCTTTAGGGTGGGGATGGTCCTGCTAGGGTACCTGGCCAGTCTGGGTGAGGGGTTGATGGCTGCTTGCAGGCTGGCCACTGGCCCCAGCAACTTAAGCTCCAGCAAGGCTGGCTGGAAACTGATATCTGGGATTTATTTATATTCTATAATTGAAACTTTGTTGCCTTGAGTGGAGGCCTCAGCTGGCCAGAGCAGGCAGAAAGCTTGGCTTCCTCCATCTCCAGGGCAACCAAGCCTCCTGTTTGCTCCAGCTCCATGGCTGCCAGTGCCATCTTGGTTGAGTTAATTTGCATATAGTTACTCTGATTAGCTGGTGGGCATGGCTTGAGGTGTAGTGGAGGTGCAGTCAATTTGCATGTTTCTCTTTTATTAGATTAGACTAGAGGCCAGGTGCGTGAAATTCATGCATGGGGTGTGTGTGTGTGTCCCTCAGCCCAGCCTGAGCCTCTCCAATCTGGGACCCCATTTAGGCCTGATGGTGGGATCGGTTCTAAATGGGAAGTTAGACATCCCTCTCACAGTACAGGACTGCTGGCTCCCAACTGCTTGTCTTCCTGCCTGCCTTATTGCCCCTAATTGCTTCTGCATGCCAGCCTGATCACCCCCTAATCACTCCTCTGCCAGCCTGATCTGCTCCCCTGCCAGCCCGATTGCCCTTAACTTAAGGTGACCAAATTTAAAGTGGTACATCATTGACTGGGAGGGTGCTTTTTTTCTTTTTTTTTAAATTATTACTTAAAATATTACAAAGAGTAATCGGGACTTTTTTAAAGTTCCGCAGTATGTGTGACAAACTGTTAAAAATCGGGACTGTCCCACCAAAAGCGGGATGTCTGGTCATCTTACCCTAACTGCCCTCCCCTACCAGCCTGGTCCTCCAACTGTTCTCCCCTGCAGGCTTGGTCACCCCCAACTACCCTCCCCTGCTGGCCTGATCACCCACAACTTCCCTCCCATGCAGGCCACCTTGTGTCCACATGGGAGTGGCCATCTTTGACCACATGGGGGAAGCCATCTTGTGTGTTGGAGTGATCGTCAATTTGCATATCACCTCTTTATTAGATGGAATACTCATATACATTTGACAAGTATAAGAAAAGTCATGGATATTTAGAAGAGGTCAGGATTTACTGATAATAATAACCTGCAAGAGATTTAGCAATAAATAATCTAGTGGATTCTAATAAAACAGTGTGCATACTGTAGATATGTTATTTTACCAGCACTCAATATTTATAATTAAGAAGACAGTTATTTATGAAACACCTGCTGCACTTGTGCTATATAGAATATCATCTAACATAGGATACATAGAATATCATCTTTCACCTCCCAAGAATTTGTGATATTTTGAAATGATAAACCAGGACATTATATATACATATATATGTATATGTATTAGAAGATATATATGTATATCTTCTAATATATTAGAATATATATATTTTATTATATATATATATATTAGAAAAACCTACAAGGAAGTCCATTAGGCAGCATGTTAGTAACTTCCAAAAGACTGATATAAATAATAGGTTCTCTGCACTTAAAGAAGGAAGATGTCTGTGAGAAATAATCATCAAAGAAAATGATTTAAAAAGCAGAGCGCTATGCAGTAGTCTATCTGTAAGATAGCCATGGAAATTTCTTCCTATGCCTGTGCATGCATACTGATTTCTCATCAAGATGTAGAGTTCATTCCCCCTCTCCTTAAATCTGCATGAACTCTGTGACTTCCTTTCACTAGTAGAATATGGCAGAAGGAATTATATATGATTTCAGGGCCTGGCATGTAGAGCTTTTGCAACTTTTTTTTTTCTTTTTAGAAACCAACAATCAAGTGAGAAAAAGGTTGGCCTAGAATACTGACTAATGAGAATTATATAATGAGAGGAGTCATATGGAAGAGAACTAAGGGACTCCAGCCAATGGCCAGCACCAAGGCAGCAGACCTGTGAGTGACATTATCTTGGTTCCTCGGACCCTCAACTGAGCCATCCCAATTAGCACCTGGAGCAGAGGTGATCCATCCCCTCTGAGTTCTGCCTGAATACCAGAACCACAGAATGCTCCGAAACAAAATAGATTTTGTTTTAAGCCAGTTAAAGTTTGGGGTGTTTTGTTATGCAGTAATAAGTAATTGAAACAAATGGCTTATGGACATTCAATGGTCACCTTTGCCTTTGAAATTGTCTAGATACTCAAGGCTTCTATAAGGCAGTTGTACATAAAGTTGTACATATTTTAAGGATATTCTTTAATTTCACTAATACTTTTCTTTATGTCTTAAAGCTTAAAAAAATGTTTCCTTACTGTAATTCAGATAGGCATTTCTGTATGCACTTTCATCTTTGTGGTACCTGATGGAAACACTTTCAAAATTGTCTGTGCTTAGGAAAATAAGGCAGACTAGATCATGATTTGTTTTCTATGGCTCTCATGACAAATTACTGCAAAATTTGTAGTTTAAAATAATATAAATTTGTGGTGTCGCAGTTTCAGAAGACAGATCTGAAATAAAGGCATTGGCAGAGCCATGCTCTTTCCAAAAACTCATGGATAGAACCTTTCCTTGTCTCGTCCAGCCTCTGGTGGCTCCAGGAATTCCTGAGCTTTGTGCCTCCTATCTCTGCCTCCGTCTTCACATGGCCATCACCTCTTCTCCTTTTTCTGTCTCAAATATCCCACTGCCTCTCCTTTATAAGGACGTCTGTCATTGGATTTATGGCCCACCAGGATAATCCATGATGACCTCATCTTAATTTTATCTACAAATAAGATCACATTTTTTTCAAATGTGATTTTTTTTCAAATAAGATCACATCCATAAGGTCCTGGGGTTAGGTCATGGACATATCTATTTTTTTTTTTTTAATGTAAGGGGGTAGTCAACTTACTACAGATCCCAATTTTAAATGCTCATTTTAGTATCAAGTTTTGTGGATTTTTTTGCAATTTAGTTAAAATGCAATCTCTTTGAGGAAAGGCATAGTTTTAGGAGATCCATATCCATTGGAGACAATTGATTTTCTGTATATATTGATTGATTTAAACTTCCTCAAATTAGAATCAAGAAAGCGCTTGCCAAACAATACTGAGTTTGCTCTTGCAGTGCCTCTCAAATAAGTCTCTCTTGGTACTTACTTCCTAGGGCATTATTCTAGAATTTACCCATTTATTTTTCTATTTTCCAAGCAGAAATTTTATCGTGGTTGGAGTCATCTTTTTATTCATTACAATATTGTCAGCACTTTTGTATTACTAAATTATAGTAGATAATCAATAATGGTTTTGATTCAAAATATTTTTTCTTTATTCTCAATACATTATACTTGGTTTAACAGATGCATTGGTAGACTAAGGTAGGCAGAGCTATATTTTGAATGTACCTTTTTATTTGCTATGGAGATCTCTCACTTATTTACTATAATCTATATTTGGCTTTCTAAGGCCAACCGTAGAAAATGGAAAGGAAAGAATAAACTGTGTGATTACCTACAGTCAGATATAGATCCTGAAATCAAAGAGCACAAAAGTGCGCCCACCTCAAATATTTTTAAATATCTTTTACAATATTTATTTTCGTCAATATATTAATGTAGTCAACCTTTTGGTTGATCTTTAATTCAATTATGTTATATTTAAATATATAATTTGTCTTATTGAAAATAGCAAATAAAGAGACAGAATAAACTTTTACTAAAAGCTGGTCATTTATGTTACTACATATAATAAAACCTTACTATGAAAATACAATTTTTCCCCACCATATCCTCTATGTAAAGCATACTGATTTCTTAACACATCTTTCCTTAATGTAAAGAATCAATAACCAAGAATCATTCTTGTCTTGTCAATAATAATTAAGATCACAGGTTATTGAAGGTAAACTCATTAACCAATCTTGATTTTCTGTACATAGTTGGAATTATTCAGGAGGTAACAAAGGAAGTCTCACAAAGGGATGTTCTGTTCAACTGAAGAAATGGTATTCAACTGGGAGCTTATCCTCAAAAGATTATCCTTCCAGAAAGCAAGCTAACCTTTCTCCAAAGTCACAGAAGAATAGAGCAACCAAATGGACAAAGACTTAAAGCCAAGAACTAAAGACAGAGGCAGGAGAGAGACTTGGGTAGTATCAGAAAATTTGGAATGAAAATTTAGAATATAAACAGACAAATACAGACCATTCCCTTAGCCATACCTTTTAAGGCATATCTCTAGCTCTTTAATAAAAATCCTAGGGTGGGCTGGGCTGGTATTGCTCAATGGTTGAGCATTTATCTATGGACCAGGAGTCCACAGTTTGATTCCCAGGTCAGGGCATATAAGGCATATGCCCAGGTTGCAGACTCTATCCCTACAGCACACAGGAGGCAGCTGATCAATGATTCTCTCTCATCAGTGATGTTTTTAATCTCTCCCTCTTCCTTCCTCTCTGAAATCAATAAAAATATATTTTAAAAAATCCTGGGCTGGGGCAGGCACTGGGAGGAGGGGGGCTATTAAGGGGAAAATTGGGAAACATCTGTAATACTCTCAACAATAAAAAATCAGTTTAAAAATCTATATTGGAATTCTATCACATGTTTATGAATTTTGTGAACCATATAGTAAAATGGGATTTTATTGTTATTATTATCATTGCCTAATTTATTCTAATTTATCAATAATGCCCTTTACTATATCCAACATAAATGCACCTAGGAGAAGCTGATTAACTTATAATAACAATTCTGGTATCCTTAAAATAGAAATAGATAAGAACTTTCCTGTGTATAATGCAGCTTTAAAAAGTTTTATTTCTCAGGAATATTGACTCGGTCATTATAATGAACATTTAAGTATAATCCTCTACTAAAACTGGAGATAGCATCTTCTTTTCTTTATAGGAAAACCAGTTTGGAGATTCATTAAAATGTAAATTTAATTCCAAGAGGTAGTAATTTGGTTAAAATAAGAAAAATTCTCTGGATTTAAACATATTAAATTATATTCAAAACACAGATATACAGAAAATAGTCAGGCTTAAAATTCTGTCTAAGATATGCATTTTTGAGAAAAAAAATATGACAGCCATTATATCTACTATAACATGGGGAATGTAACCTACCCCATCATTCTTTTGACATTGTTTCTGTAAATGCTGACTCAAATATGTAGCTTGCAGATAACTGCATGCTTGTATAAGAATACTAGGACATAACTTCAGAAGATACAAAGTCTGACCTTCAGTTATCTCAGTTCTGGGAGATTTGCTGACCTTCAACATAGAACTAGGTTGACATAGAACAAGGAATGGAGTGTGCCGGCCTGCATATAGAGCATTTTTCAACCCTCTCTCCTAGGTTTCTTAGTTCTGCTTTCCCTTATAAAAACCTCTGCTTGCATTGAGATGTGGTGATGGGCTTTGGAAAAGAGTCCCCCTTCTTCTCAAGTTGCCAGCATTTGAATAAACCTTTCCTTTTTCACCAACATCTTTCTCATGAATTTAGTTTTTGTTGTAGCAGCTAGTTGAATTTATACACTACCATTTAGGGAGGGTTCACCGTGCACCTGAAATTGTACTGAGCATTCACATTCATTATTTCATTTAATTTTAATCACAAATCCCTCTTAGTTCTAAACAATTAAGTTTAAGCTTTATAAAATTACTGAAAATTTATAATTTTTGACCTGAAAATTAAAATTATTTATGTGGTAATTAAAATAGAGATGCAGTACAATTTTGTCTTGTATTCTGTCCTTCTTCACTGAATACACAAGTAAACTGAAGATTTCCCTTTTTACCAAAATGAGTTTTATAATATAAGGTTATTGAGGAAAAGAAAATAGAAACTGTGGATTTTGCCATTGCTTTTGGGTTCTGACAAAGCTTTTTATATCCAGAGGGAAGAGACTCTAGAAACACTTAAAACATCATCTCAATCCTAGAAAATATTATTGTAATAAATATTCTATGGAGTCAAATCAATTATCTTATGGCCATAGAGGCAGCCATCTAGTGGCTATTGGAGAGGCCATCTTTGTGCTAGAGTGATGCCTAAATTGCTTATTACTCTTTTTTTCCTTTTTCTTTCTTTCTTTTCTTTCTGCTTAATATATTACAAAGAGTAGTACATATGTCTCCTTTTTTCTTTTCCCTTGACCTTCCCCTGGCCTCCCCACCCTTCAGTGTTTTGTGTCCACTGGTTATGCTTATATGCATGCATAAAAGTCCTCTGGTTGATCTCTCCCCTCTCCTCCACCCTCCCCGGCCTTCCTGCTGTAGTTTGACAGTCTGTTTGATGCTGCTCTGCTTCTGTATCTATTTTTGTTCATCAGTTTATAATGGTCTTTATTATCCATAAATGAGTGATGTCATGTGGTATTTTTCTTTCATTGATTGGCTTATTTCATTTAGCATAATGCTCTCCAGTTCCATCCATGCTGTTGAAAATGGTAAGAATTCCTACTTTTTTTACAGCAGCATAGTATTCCATTGTGTAGATGTACCACAGTTTTTTCATCCATTCTTCTATTGATGGGCACTTAGGCTGTTTCCAAATCTTAGCTATGGTGAATTGAGCTGCTATGAACATAGGGGTGTATATATCCTTTCTGATTGCTGTTTCTGGTTTCTTGGAATATATCCCTAGAAGTGGGATCACTGGGTCAAATGGCGGTTCCATTTTTAAATTTTTGAGGAAATGCCATACTGTCTTCCATAGTGGTCGCATCAGTCTGCATTCCCACCAGCAGTGCATGAGTGTTCCTTTTTCTCCGCATCCTCTCCAGCACCTGTCGTTTGTTGATTTGTTGATGATAGCCATTCTTACAGGTGTGAGAGGGTATCTCGTTGTTTTGACTTTCATCTCTCAGATGATTAGTGACTTTGAGCATGTTTTCATATGTTTCTTGGCTTTCTGAATGTCCTCTTTTGAAAAGTGTCTATTTAGGTCCTTTGCCCATTTTTTGATTGGATTGTTTATTTTGCTTTTATTAAGTTGTATGAGTTCCCTATAAATGTTGGAGATTACACCTTTATTGGTGATAACATTGGCAAATATGTTCTCCCATGCAGTGGACTTTCTTGCTGTTTTGTTTGTGGTTTCTTTTGCTGTGAAGAAGCTTTTTATTTTGATGTAGTCCCATTTGTTTATCTTCTCTTTAGTTTCCAGTGCCCTAGGAGCTGTATTGGTAAAGAAATTGCTTCAGCATATGTCTGAGATTTTGTTGCCTTTAAATCCCTCTAGTATTTTTATGGTTTCCCGTCTTACATTTGACTTGAGCCTTAATAGCTATGTAATAATTTTTAAGGTAGAAAAGAAAGGAAAGAGCACCTTAATTTCAGAGGATAATTTGAGCAAATTATTTGTGTTTAAGAAAGTGTTGAAGAAAGAGTGAGCAATTCTGTGCGACCAGAACATAAGGTGTGTGTGTGTGTGTGTGTGTATGTGTGTGTATGTGTGTAGTATTAAGGAGTAAGGCAAGAAATGTTAAGTGATAAAGCTACAGATGAGGACAGAGATTAGCAATTTATGAGAAGCCTCGTAACTCTTAAAAGAAAACTGGTCTTCATTTGTGAATCTGAACTCTAGAAGGGATTATTAAAAAGAGAACACAATAAGGTATGTGATTGACAAATATATGTATTTGCTGCTTGGATAAAGGCAAATGATAGCGACAAGGAGAAGCAAAGAACATCAATTAGAAGGCAATAGTCCTAAAGTAAATTATTTGGACTTAACTAAGGGAATTTCAGTCAGGACTAGCAGAAAGGGAAAGCATTTGAGATCCATTTCAGAAACAGAATCAATATGCCTTTGTGTCAGATTGTGCACTGGAGATAAAATCTGGATCCTCATTTGGAACAAACAGATGGATTACATTTTCACAACCATTTTCCTAAGGTGGAAAACACCTTCATTTTGCTATAAAGGCTCTTTCATATTTGTAAAATATTTGATAAAAGAAAAGGCAATGGCCTTGTAAATATATTAATGAAGTGATAGAAACCTAACTTTATTTATTTATTTTTTAATATATTTTGATTGATTTCAGAGAAGAAGGGAAAGGGAGAGAGAGAAACATCAGTGATTAGAGATAATCATTGATTGGTTGCCTCTTGCACACTCCCGCCTTGGGGATCTAGCCCATAACCTGGGCATGTGCCCTAGCCAGGAATTGAACCTTGACCTCCTGATTCATGGGTCAACCACTGAGTAACTCAGGGTGAACCCTAATTTTTAAATGCTGAATAGAAAATGTTCTTGTAGTAAGGATAAATCATTGTTACCCAAACATACAAAATTTGAATCCCTGGAACTTGTAAATGTTACCCTATTTGGAAAAGGATTCTTTACAGTTGTGATTAAATTAAGGATTTGGAATGAAAGTACACCCTAGTTTACTGACTGAGCCCTATCACTGTCCTTATCAGTGAGACAGAGAGGGATCTGATAGACAGAAGAGGAGGCAACAAGGCCACGGAGTGATGCTGATGCTGCCATAAATCAAAGAAAAGCTGCAATCACCAGAAGCTACAAAAATAAAACTAACTAAATAAATCCACAATAGAGCCTCCACAAGGAATGCAGCTCTGCTACAATTTGAATCAGAACTTCTGGCTTCCAGAACTGTGAGAGAATAGCTTTTTGTTGTTTTACATTCATCAGTTTGTGGTAATTTGTTAAGACTCACCTAAGAAACCAATTACTCTGTTTTAATCATGTTTGGGATCTGTCATAATAAAAAATAGTACACACGTAGGTATTGAAAAAATATGTGTTAACTGAATGCAACCAAATTTTTTGTTTCTTTCCCCCCACCTCTTTCTCTAAATTTTTAGAAGTTTTCAAGCTTACTAGCACTAGAAAAGAGCAGAAACCTTCAAAGTTTTTCAATGTACCTTCTTATTTTTGCATGCTTCATTTATAGTAAGATTAATCCAGTTTAGTAATAGTATTCTTCTTATTTTAAATGAAAATATCTCATTTACTCAACAGCTGGCTAACTTTTCATTAGCATGAAATAGCTAATTTGACAATATTTATTTTTAAATTTAACTCCATCTCATCTAGATATATTAATATATTTTTATTTCTCAAAATAATTTCAGTTATCTATAATCTTATCAAATTATTCCCACAGTTAAGAATGTAATTATCTCTTCTTCCTTAAAATTCTCCCTTTCCTCTCCCACCCAGTAGCTTCCAGATATTGCCCATTTTTTAGTTAAATTTCATATTTGATATGATGGTAAGTAGTAGTTACAACTTCATATCCTCTAGCTAAGAATTCACCATCACTTTCTCATTTGGGATAGATTACAGCTACTAACTGGGTTGAAAATGTGTTTGTGTATTACCAAGACATTTCTTAATGAATTTTGTGTCCTAACTGGTTTTGAGGAATTCCATAGTTTGAAGTCCTTTAAGCATTGACACTTCATAGAATTGCCTTTTGTGATAAAAGATGGAATCTTTAAACAAAATAATGTTTTCTTTTTTCTCTAAAGTAAACTCATGTCGTTATATAGTTTTTCTCAAATTATTGGTGTCTCCTGATAAATTATCTGCTCTAATTCATCAGCCTCATGTTATTCTTTGTCCTAAAGATAGTAAAACATTTAGTGGTAACAACCTAAGACCCATCCACATCTATGACATTTAACCAAAGATCCTATCCAGTTCATTTGTTCATTGACATTAATCAACACTCTTCTTTGTATTTCCTTTCAACCAACTTACATTTCATTTAACAGTGCTTTTCAAGTCAACTTAAATTAATTTTGAAATAAAAATTTCACATAACATTGTCTCCAGTACTTTGCTACAAGTCAATATGTATTACGTCTACTCCATTCTGCTAATGTACTAAAGCTCTAAAGCTATCAAAAAGCAACCAGCATTGTCTAGCACAATTTGTTTTATATTAACCTATTTATTCTATTTATTTATCATGGCTGTGCTTTCCTTTCCTTCCTCTTTCTCATTTTAAATCAGACATGGGGTATAATTTTTTGAATAATTTTCCATTGTTTTTTTATCCTCACCCAAGGATATGTTTATTATTTCAGAGAGACAGGAGTGAGACAAGTTGTAAGAGTTACATAGACCAGAAGAGCACTCTGTCATCCTGAGTTGCATAAGATCTGTCTTCACTAACAATCAGAGCCCCTGTCTTGCCCTTCCACTGGTGTCTTCTCAGTTTCTCTCTTTCTGCAACTATTCAGAGACTACGCTCAAATCAGGAACCATGGCAAAGTTATGGAAGTAGAAAGGGTTAGATGATTCTTCTGGTTTTGAAAGATTTAGTTATTGACTGATAAGTGGTGTAAACCAGGTGGTGTCCAGAATAAGTGTTTTGTGATAATCAGATAAACTAAATTTAGTAAATCTTTGCCCAAAAGAAAAAAAGAAGCAAATAAGAAAACAATATAAGCAGATGCCTACTCAGTATAGTAAATTTAATTAAATGCTGAAAATACCAATTTGATCTTTAGATATGAGGGGAAAAAACTTTGACCACTAACTAATATGATACTTAAGTAGGAGTTTTTACCAAAAAATAATTTATATAAAAGAATAGCTCACATATTTAGAAAATAGAAACATTAGCACTACAAATCAAATCTTACAGGGTAAAGCCAACTTATCTTAAATGAATATTCAAGTAACTATCATTACTAAGTAGATCAAATTAAAATAAATAAACCAAGCATGCCACTAAAGAAACCAAAAAAAGTGACAAAATCAATTATTTGTGAGGCAGAGAATGGAATATATAAAAGAAAAATGTCAAACTAATAATTAAAAAGAACACAAAATTAACATAAGTATTAGTAATCAAAGAAACTAACATTAAAACAATATAAGTGTACCTTTTCATCTATTGGGTTGGTGAAAATTGAAAAGAATGATAATACTAAGTTTGATGTGAAGTGTGAAAAAACGACATTTAATTTTTTGCTAGTGGAAGAATATCTTTAGAGAGGATAAACTGTCACCTGATGCCAAAAACCTTAAATTTGCATATCATTTGATCCCAAAATTCCAGATTTAAGAATATACCTTTGAAAGTAATTTGCTGATAGTCCATCTATATATATAAAAGCCTAAGCAGCCGAATGTCCAAATGGTCGACCGTTCACTATGATGTGCACTGACAACCAGGGAGCTGATGCTCAATTCAGGACCTGCCCCCTGGTGGTCAGTGCGCTCCCACAGCCAAACTTCTGTGGACCCTCCTTCCGGCTGGCTGGGTGCTCAGTGCGCTCACACAGCCAACCTCCCGTGGCCAGTCAACCTTCCATGGCCAGCCAACCTTGCACAGCCCCTCCCTGAAGCCCGCTGGCCCTAATTGGCCCCAATCAAGACTGGGCGAGACAGCCCCAATGGGCCCTAGATCATCAGCCAGTCCAAGGACCCCACCCATGCACGAATTTGTGCACTGGACCTCTAGTGTAAATATATGATCCAGATAGTCAAAATTGCTCTTATTAATAAAATTTTTGGAATTAATCTTAATACCTTAGAATCAGAAAGACTCAAACTCAAACAAAAGATGATGTGTCCTTATACTCAAATGCCCTCCTTTTTGAAAACATAAAGGTACACAAAACACATACATATTTATTGACATGAAAAATGTTCACTATCTACTGTTATGTTAAAAAGAAATAATTACAAAATGGTGTGAACAGAATGGCCCTATTGTTCAAAAATATGATTTATTGTTCAAAAATGTAGATCAGGAAAAATATATGTTAATGTTTTAGTGTTAGGATTTCAGTAATTTCTTTCTTGCCCTACTTTTTCTCATTTACATATAAATAAATTACTTCGTAATAAAATGCAATTTTAAACTAGCCTATATAATAAAGGGGTGATATGCAAATTGACCCTCATGCCCTCACATCACAAGATGGCTGCCACACATTGTCACAAGATGGCCACCCCATGGCATCACAAGATGACTACCACAAAATGGCCATCCCACATCATCACAAGATGGCTTCCCCCACGTCACCACAAAATGGCTGCCCCACATTGTCAAAATATGGCTGGTAAGGGAGGGCAGTTGGGGGTGACCAGGCCTGCAGGGGAGGGCAGTTGGGGGTGATCAGGCCAGCAGGGGAGCAGTTAGGTGTCAAACATGCTGGCAGGGGAGCAGTTAGATGTCAATCAGGTCAGCAGAGGAATGGTTAGGGGCTATCAGGCTGGTAGGCAAAATGGTAAGGGTCAATCAGGCAGCCAGGCAGGCAAGTGGTTAGGACCTAGCAGTCCCAGATTCTGAGAGGGATATATGACTGCCAGTTTAGGCCCAATCCTGCAGGGACTAAACCAGCAGTGGGACATCCCCTGAGAGGTCCCAGATTAGAGAGGGTGCAGGCTGGGCTGAGGGACACCCCCCCCAGTGCACAAATTTCATGCACTGGGTCTCTAGTTCTATAAAATAAAAGACTAATATGCAAATCAACCAAACAGCAGAACAGCCAGTCGCTATGACATGCACTGACCACCAGGGGGAAGACACTCAACACTGGAACTGCCTCCTGGTAGTCAGTGTGCTCCTACATGGGGAGTGCTGCTCAGCCATAAGCCAGGTGCACAGCTGGCGAGCACAACAGCGGTAGCAGAAGGCTCTCCCACCTCTGCTGTTGGTGAGAGATAAGGAGCGAGGGGTCCCAGACTGCGAGAGCCCTGGACTGCGAGAAGGATATATGATTGCCAGTTTAGGCTCAATCCCCTTGCAGGTGGACATTTCCTGAGTGGTCCTGGACTATGAGAGGGCACAGACCGGGCTGAGGTACCCCCCCACACACACTCCATGCATGAATGTCATGCACCAGTTCTATAGTTTTATATATAACTAAAATGAATATATAACACAAAATATAAGAAATAGCTAAAATTCTAGCAATTGTTAAATTCATTTTCTGAATGCCTTTATCAATAGAAGAGTATAAATGAAAACACACTAGGCATTTAATTCAATAATTTAGAAGAAAAGATCATGAAAGCAATTTTGCTTAAGGGAGCAAACAGTAATAAGAAAAACTGAAGCCAACAAATTATATGTTCTTAAAGTAGAATTAACAAATTAAAATTTATCCATTGAGAAAAAATTGCAAATTGTATAACCAAGACAAAACAATAAGAATTATCAAAAAAGAGAAGATTTTAATGAAGTTAAAGTGGGCTTAAATGTATTATGAGTCATATTAAATTTTTTTTAAGTTGATAAGAATGGCAGTAGAAAGTCATTGAAATTATAAAACTTATTTTGGCAGAAAGTGGCATAGCACCTGGTCCACAGGAGATTTTCAGTATGTTTTGAATTAACGAAAGATATTAAGTAGATGAATTTACATTTAATATAAACTATTTTAAATAATTATGATTTTATATTATTATGGCTACAGTTTATAAAACTCTTTCTGTGTCTGGTTTGTAAAACAAAGGACAGCCCTCCTATGAGGGGAGGGGGACAAGTAAGTCATTATGGCAATGGTTTATGGGGATAACCGTGGAATTTGAGAGGAGAAAACAAACTGGAGCTATAGGTAAGTGAGAATCAATAGTACATGCTGACTTCTTGGTTATGGATACTGATTGAGAGTGAAACATATGAGGCTTGTATCTTGAATCTGTGTGCATTCACCAGGGCCATTCACAACCAAGAGGTGGTGTGGTTCTCACGAGTGCTCTTTACCAAGTATTTTGTTCTGTCCTCTTCAATATGCATAATACAACCATACTTTCTTGAATCCTTGTGATTGCGTGCAGCCAGTAGAGCAATTTTACCCAAGGAATTGTGAGGTGAAGTAAAATATGTTACTTTCAGGATGAAGGTTTCTTTGCTGGTGTGAAAGCCTGCTGAGCTCTCTCTTTCTTAATCTGTTGAGATTATAAACAAACTAGAGGTCTGGTGAATGAAATTCATGTCCACGGGGGTGAGGGAGGAAAGAATGGGTCCCTCAGCCTGGCCTGCACCCTCTCACAATCTGGGATCCCTTGAAGGAAGTCCAACTGCCTGGGGATCAGGCCTAAACTAGCAATCAGACATCCCTCTCACAATCCAGGACCCTTGGCTCCTAACCGCTTGCCTGCCTGCCTGCCTGATCACCCCTGACCACTTTGCCTGCCTGCTTAATTGCCGTTAATCACTAGACTGCCTGCCTATTGCCCCTAAATACTCTGCCAGCCTGCTTGATCACCCCTAACCACTCGCCTGATTGCCTGATCACCCTTAATCACTCATCCACCTGCCTGATCGCCCCTAACCACTCATCTACCTGCCTGATCCTCCTAACCACTCATTTGCCTGCCTAATCATCCCTAACCGCCTCTGCCTGTCTGCCTCATTGCCCCTAACTGCTTTCCAGTTGGCCTGATCACCCCTAACCACCTCTGCCTTGGCCCCCTCCACCTCGGTTTTGTCCAGAAGGAAGTCAGGAATGATCTCCGGAAAGTCCTTTGGCTATCCGGTCTAATTAGCATATTATGCTTTTATTATTGTAGATTCTAGACACTGGTTTTTCTTTCAGCCTTTGGACTAAAGATGGTGACAACAGTTTTTAACTTTCCTGATTAAGAGGGGAAGGTTTGTTTTTTACTCTGTGAATCACAGTTTTTTTAAATTAAGAGAATGCAGCAGAAATGATGCCCCATGCCAATTTCAGGTCTAGTCTTAATGGTGATTGGCAACTTCAAATTCCCCACCTCTTAAGAGAAGCCTGAGAATTTCTTGAGGATGAAGATTATACTTTACCAATCTCTGTATCGTAATTGCCTTATACAGTTATAAAAATGATTTATAGTTTAAATGTCAAAAACTTAATGTGCTCTTGAACTACCTAAAATTAGTGTTGTCTCCCCGTTATATTCTCTCCTGGAGTGGATCACATAATACATCTTTCATAAAGGCCTATATAGTGATACTAGACTTCCAGTGGCTTAACACCCAAATGCCCTCTGGACATCCTGGGTGTCCCATGGATGTCTAAAACTGAGCTTATTTTTGAATTTCTAAACAAACCTTTTTCTTCTGCTGTATCCTATGTATATCAATCTAGACCAGCTAGGTTATCTTTTGTAACCAGTACCCAAACACCTCAATAACTTAAGACAACAAAGATTTATTTCTAGCTCATGCTCTATGAGGATAGTCTTCAGAGAGTGGTGGCTGCTTCCTGTTATCAACATTCTTGTTCCTGGATTCAGACTGTTATAGTTATTTAATTCTGTGTAACATACCATCCCCACGCTTACTGGCTTAATAGAACAGTCATGTTACTTCCTCTCATTGTTCTGTGGATTAAATGGGCTCTTTGGGTGAACCTTGCACTCTAAATGATGTCTGCTGTGGCTGCAGTCCTCTGGGGCATTGATTTGGCTGGATTTCCAACATGGGTCCATACTAATCCATAATGCAAGCATTTTCCTTAAAAAAAAAAAAAGAGGGGGTGGTTTCCCCCTTCCTATTATGTTTCATCTACAGTCCATCTTTTCTTTAGCCATAAGGTTCTATAATTCCCAAATTCATATCAACTAAAGATTTGGTTAGCATAACACAATGTCTATGCTTCAATAACTAGCCAGTTTAAGATCTAAGTAGCATAAAATACTTGGCATAGTGATTACTTAAAATTAGATTATGAACAAATTGTAAACATTAATTAGGTATCCCTAGGATAATATGAGCTCAAAAAGAACAAGTTATACCCAATAACCTCATTTAAAAGCAAATGATGTCAATGGACGGGTAGATCTTGAGTCTGAAGATATCTAGTTATATTTACTAGTAGTGCCTACCTTCTATTCACCATAACTGTGGAAATATCATCAACCTTAGAGTTTCTTTAAAGAATATCTGAGTTGTAGAGCGCTTAAAATATATGTGTTAATTTCATAGCGGAAATAAACCAGTAATATGGCAATGTTAATTTCAAGTCATCACAATAATACAGGGTGTAATCAAGGTTGATAGAGCATTCTCTTATATACAAGGTTGATTCATTTTCTTTTCTCAGTGAAAGTTATTCTCTTTCCTGTCTAAGGAGGAAAGTTAAATCGAGTAGAGAGTACAGCTTTCTCTTGGTCATCTATTAATAGCTCATCTATTACTCTCAGCCCCAAGCAGCAGAACTTCCTTTTTTAAAATTATCTTTCTTGATTTAAACATGGTTTGTAAGAATGATTTTTGTTTCCTTTGGAATTTTTCTCAATTCCAGTTTTGCTCTAAACTCACTAGCAATTCTCTTAGGTGTCTACATTATTACTCTGTCATCATTGTATCTCTTGTACCATTAGTTCCATCACCTTACATGTTCTCATGTTAATTGTCAAGTTCCTGGGGAATTGTACTAATCTTTTTACATATCCCAATATTTTCTTCTTCATTAGCACCATCTGTGTTGCATATTCTGAAGTCCATTTTTGACAACCCCCTTTTCATTGTGTGAAATCTTCACTACATTAATATATGAGCTCCTAACCATTCTTGCTCTACACTTTCTTAAATGTGTGTTTTTAATATCTAGCAGTTTCCAACTCTTTATGCTACTTCTTTTTCTGGCTTGCTCACATAGCAGAATTGAATGATAATTTTTCTAGGGTTACTGGTATTTTCCTTCTTTAATAAGTTTCTCTCCATTAGTACAATGTAGGTCTGGTGACAGGTCCTACTATTAGGTTTAGAATTTTACCTAGTTTTCAGAGAACATTCTTATTGATGAATACCGGAAGTTCCCAATAACTATTATGTCTTATCTCTGAGCCAGTTTTATTAGAAGGATATATGAGTTTTGTCTGCAAGCTCATCTGGCTCCCTGAAGTACTTCTAATCATGGCATCATTTCTGCTCTACTCTCCTTTGAACTTCATCCAAACACTGTAACTATAATGTTTTTGTGATTTGCACATTAAGCTCTTCACAACTGTTTTATTTACATCCCTCTTGTCTGCTTCTGTTGACAATAATGTATCCTTGATAGGTATACTTAAGTTCTGAAAAATCAATGGGGAGAGTTTAAAGGAGGCAAGCTGGGAATTAGGGTAGCTAGAGAAGCTTTAATCCAAAGAGATTCATTATACCTGATCTGAACTAAAACTATTTCAAATGACAACGATAATAACAAAACATTATCTTGCTCTGTAGGAATATATTTCCTTTTCCTCATTTTCCTCATCCCTGTATGGGAGAGAAATTCTGCTGCCCATGGATAAAATATTGCTAGAATGAAATTGAATGCATCAGGCCATAGAGCTGGTTGTCATTTGCTATTAAGCTCACCCAAGAGACAGTAGAGAGTAGGGCTCTGGAGCCAAACTACCTGGTTTATATCCCAGATCCAGCAGTAACTAATTGTATGACTTGGGGCATATTACTTAACCATTCTCTGACTAAACTTACTTATCCATTAAATGAGAATAATGAAAGATTCCCATTCATGGGAACATTATGAAGATTAAATAAGTTAATAAGAAGGGTTAGGCATGCCTGGCGTCTGATGAGGGTTGTTATTTCTATCTGACAAGTGTGCCTGCTTTAGAATGGTAACATGCAGCAATATAATGTCTGCAAGTTTCACAGTAAGGTATTAAGTCCTCCTCAGTCTTAACTACTTATTAACTATGTGGTCTTAGGAAACAATTTCATATTTGAGCTTTTGTTTTCCTTTATGTAAAATTACAATGAAAGTATCTAGATCACAGGATTAATGTGAGAATTAGGGCTTGACATAAAGGTTGAACTTAAAGTGTGGGACATAATATAGACACTCCTCCACTGGGAGATCTTAATATTTTTAAGACCCTCTCTGCCCTCAAGGAGTTTATTGTCATGTTTGGGAGGTAGTGCTAGGTCATGATTAACATCTTTTGCTCTCAAGTTAGATAGATTTATGTTTAAATTCAGGCTCTGATCCTTATCTGTTACTTAAACTCTCTGAATCTCTCAATCTTGACCTATAAAATAGATATTCACATAATACCACTGTGAGAATTAAATAAAATGATCTAGACAAAGAATTTAGCACAATGGCCAGAGCGTCAAAGTTGCTCTCCCTATTATCATTTACTTGACTCTGTTGTCATGAAACAAATTTCTTACAATAATTTCTAGATTTGCCTACAAGGATAAAGTATAATGGACATCAAATTTCTAATTGACTTGATATCTGTGTTTCTTAGTGTAAATGAATAATTCATAATTGTATTCAACATATAGGCCTCTCATGAATGTCAATAGCCTCCATCAGTCTCATAAGGCTGATCCACTTTATTTTATGACAATTTGCAATCATAGAACCTGCAAAATTCTGGTCAGGAGCTGGGATTATGTAAGAGGAGTCTGTGTGCTGCTATTCTGTGAGGCCGTATTGGATGGAGAGCTGGATTACCAAGAAAATTCTATCCCAAATATTTGTATGTATTAACATAACAGTACTTTATAAATGTTAAAAAGGTGATACATGTTAATATATTATTATAGTTATAATTATTTCAATAAGGACCTGGGTTTGATTCCTGATTCTGCTGATTACCAGTCATAAGACTTTGCACTTACTAGTAGATTCCTGGTCTTTGAAAAAGTTTTAATAGTCCCTGTGCTATGGAGCTTTTATGGAAATTAAAATATAAAGTATGTGAATGCAACTAGTATGTACATGTTACCTCGTAGATAGTCAAACAATATTTATTTCTAGTTCATTTTAATCCTTTCCTACCTGTCTACCACTATCTACCACTCAAACTCTTTGCTGATTACTATACAAATGATTCATAAAGATTTAATCTAAAGCTGCTTCTTACCTTATGACTACAATTTACTGGCATTACACTCTTTGATGGTACCAATTCTTTATGTTCTTCTGTACATCTTTCATAATAATCCATGACAATGTCCTGCAAGGGCACTGCTGAGAAAAGCCATTAGAAGAAACACTATGTGTCATGATTTCTTCTGGGAACTGAAAATTCTTGAAGATTGCTAAAGCATGGGCTCTGTGACACTAACTGACATATACTAGTATAAGGAATAAAATATTAAATTTAATGCTTTGTAAAACCAGTCGTATTTTTATATTTTCTCAGATTCCCTACCCCCTGATGTAGTTGGTCTTTTGTATTCCAACTGGTAAATACCCTGAAGATCCTGAGCAGAGGCTCAGTAAAATGACAACTGCCCAGGGCCTCTGTGGGAGCTCATGTCTCAGAAACTCCAGAGGGACCACAAACATCGGTGAAGGACTCATTTTTAGCAGAAACATCTGGGAAGGCTAATTCAGGAGATCATGTTTATCCATTTGCTAAACCATAGATGAAGGCCATGAGTCCAACAGCATTAGTTATATCTTAATGTCTGCTTCAGACTCTGTTAACACAAACTGTAAATTATTCATTTTACTTGTACTTCATTAAGCTTCTAATATATAATCATGACTTACAAATTTAAATCCAATTTTAAGAAACTCATCTGTGTATATATTACTTTCAGCTTTGGTTCAAACACATATTGCTAGTTAAATATTTTATTTAAATTTAGGATCTGGAATAGATCTAACCAGATATTATTTTAATTACATGATTACATGTATGTAAAATTGGTAATTATTTTTGTCAGCATATATAAACACTATTATTTCAGATAATTTGTAGAATAGTTTTTCTTGAAGAATATAAACAATATAGCAGGTATATGATAGGAAAATTTCATGCATAAACACAAACCAAAATGCTAGCCCTTGAAGATGCCTTCTTAGCAAGTCTTTCCACTTTCACAGAAATTTTAACCAAACTAAGCATAAAGTTTTTCGGCTTACAGATTTAGTATTTCACAACTATACAAAGACTCAGATTATCATGGCATGTGAAATCCCCAAGAAATTTGTGCCTCAAGACTGTGTGTGACCCACATTTTAGAAACACGGAAGCTAGAAAATGCCTTCATATCATAAAATGTTAATGCTATCCAAAGCAGATATCAGCTTTTATTTTTAAACAGAGGAGCAGTACAGGGTGAAGTTTAATTGTCAGCTCAGGAGCCAGACTGTCTGAGATAGAATCCAGGTAGTCCCACTAACTTAGGAATCTCGGGCAAGTCTCAGAATACACTGTACCTGTTTCTCATATGTAAAATGAGGACAGTAAGTAGTTCCTACTTTACAGGGTTATGAATTAGTAACAAATTATTAATTATACAAATAATGCTTCTCAATAGAAATACTTGTTATAGTTATTATTGTTACGTTAGCATAGTGTTAAAGGTAAATGACAAGCATTCTGATGAAGCTGATTATAGAAGGAACAACTTTTTAACTACCATGTATAGAAGTTAAATCTCTTTGTTTTGCTGAAAATCTAACAAAGCATAAAGTATGACATATCAACTGTTTCTATGATTTGGGGGTAAGAACTATATTTCATCCACAGAAATGATAATATGAAAAATAACTAAAGTGTAATATAATTATGTCTCAATGTTCTAATAGAATTATGTTTCAATGTACTTATAAAATAAATATGAAGGGAAAATATTATCTGATAGCTTATCACTGCCAGCAAGAAAAAATAAGTTAAAATTTCTAAGAACTATAAAAATTATTAATTTAAAAAGAACTTGGGACATATTCTGAGACAACATAAAATAAATCTAGCTTCACAGCACAGTGTGAGAGTTAGATTCGCCTCCTGAGCCCATATACCAAGATTGATGAAGATGGCATGAAAGCTAGCAGCAAGCTAGTGTAGAAGCTGCACGGAAGCTAGCGACAGCCTTCAAGGTCAATTCCACTCCACAGACAGCTCGGAAATAGCAGTGGTGGCGGGAGGAAGAGATTGCCACTGGATTATCAATAATCGAGAAGATGAACCCCTGAAATGTACCAGGACAGGAAAATAGAAAGGCAAACACACCAAAGACATAAACTCAGTAAGCTCCCCACAGAGCTATTATTTATCAAAACTTAGTGACTCCTATTTTTGAATTATTAAACAGAACAGTAAAGAGGCCTGACAGGCTGGCAACATGCTAACATTTACCTAGAGCTCATCCCAGTCTATTCAAATCTCTCTGACACTGATACGCTAAACAATCTGCCGAGGTGAGACTCATGTGGGAAACCTTGCTTATCTCTAGGTTTCAGACAACACTACTCTATTGAATATTACAACTTACAAATGATCCAGGGAAAATATTTTACTTTATTTTTATTTTATTTTTTTAGTATCTTTTTATTGATTTCAGAGATGAATGTAGAGGGAGAGAGATAGAAAAGAGAATCATTGATTGGCTGCCTCCTGAACACGGATCAAACCTGCAACCCTGGCATGTTCCCTGACTGGGAATCGAACCATGACCTTCTGCTTCATAGGTCCAGGCTCAACCACTGAGCCATGCTGGCTGGGCAGATATTTTACTTTAAAATAACCAGTTTTCAAAGTCATTCAATTATAGAGTAAGCTTTAAAAACAAAACAAAATCAAAACCCAAAAACTGAGTTTAGAGACAAAAGTGAAACAGAATGATTTTCCCCAATCCTGTCTAGCTTTCTCCCCATACTCATATGTCATGTTTGGGCCATGATTAGGATGAAGAAGAACAAAAACCATAAAAACAGAGAAAGATCAGAGAGGAGAAAAAGAGGGATTGTAAAGGAGAAAGGAGGGCATGCTGCTTCCCAGGACTGTGTTGCAGAGCACACAAACATCAAAGCCCTTTTACTGAAAGCACTCCAGTATTGCTTTCTCTCTCTCATTCTTTGCATGTACACATCTGAAAAGAATTCATTCTTTTTTATTGTTGTTGTTAATCCTCACCCAAGGATATTTTTTCCATTGACTTTTTAGAGAGAGTGAAGGGAGGGCAGGTGGGGGGAGAGAGAGCAAAGAGATACAAAGAGAGAAACAATGATGTTAGAGAGACCATGGATTGAGTGCCTCCTGCATGCACCCTGACCCTGCGAGGGGTCGAACCTGCAACTCAGATATGTGCCCTTGACTGGGAACTGAAACCCAGACCCTTTTGTGCATGGGAAGATGCTCCAGCCACTGAGCGACACTGGCCAGGCCTACTAGGATGCATTCTTAAAAACGTAATAATGTTAGTAGTAATGTGAATTCAGGTGCCGATATAATGTTCTCTTTGATTTTCATTATACAATTGTAAAAATATTTAATATAAGTATTAAAACAAGTCACATAATTTCAAGATTAGAGTTATACTAATTTTTGAATTCAAGGTAAGTTGGTTTTGTTTTTTTTTGCCTCATATGGCATTTTGCCCATACTATTTAGTCTATTAATTACCTGTTCCAGTCATTTTATCCTCATAAAATATTTTTAAATGACTTTAAATATGTTTTTATTGATTTCAGAAAGAGGAAAGGAGAGGGAGAGAGATATAGAAACATTAATGATAAGAGAGAATCATCCATCAGCTGCCTCCTGCATGACCCCTATTGGAGATCAAACCCACAACCTGGGCATATGCCCTAACCAGGAATCGATCTGTGACCTCCTGGTTCATGGGTGAGTGCTTAACCACTGAGTACACCAGCCGGGTATCCCCATAAAGTCTTATTTTTATGGATTATGTGGCCATAAAGATAAGGTTTATAAATATTTCATTCATGACAGGGCTGGCAATTAACACGGTTCTTCTGAATATTAACAACAAATCATAAGGGCTGTGGGGCAGATATGACCTTCCTATTATTTCTTATAATGAATTATACTTGGAACAGGTGTAAGGTTTCTCCATTGCAAAAGGGAACACTGCATTGTACCTATAATTATCACTCTAGGCAGATCCTCGATTTTAAATTTCAGATAATATTATAGCTACTGCTCTAACAGAAAATATTGGTGTATTTCAAACAGAATGTCAGCCAAACAGGGCATTCTGAATCAAAGATGTTCCTGGACCATAATATAGGTTAAATATAAAAAATCTACCAATCTATAGGTACAGTGTTGAAGAATATCACAAAATAAGATATTGTAGATTGAAATAATTTCTAGGCTCACTCACTATATAGAGATAATGCATTGCATGGTGAGCTGACACCTGAGAACAGAATAGCTGCAGATTGGAATGCAGAATAGGATCCTGTCCAGAGGCTCTGAGACAAGGTAGAGCTTAGCATGTTGATGTAATATTTAAAAAGCTACCAAACACTTTTTTAACCTTTTAGATTGAAAAATTAGAATAAATAAATCAAGAACATGAGAAAAACAAAGCGATATAGTAGCAAATTTACATGGCAAGTTTTCTTAGATACTATTACCCACAAGTTTCAGTGACCGTTTTCAACACGAAGGATTCAAAGATTGCACTTTAAATATCTCTTAGTATTCTTTTCCTTGTATGTCTTCTCTGGACACTTCCAAAAATGAGTGTCACATAAAGCATACAGTTGAATGTGGGTAAAAATTAAGAAGAAAAAAAAAGACTACATTTCATCCAGAGGAATCCAAAATTCTTTACAAAATTTATACTATTATTGAGATGTTATGCCCCATTTTTTCTTTTTTATACAAAATAATAAAGAAAAAGCATTTAAATTTCAAATGGTCAAAGATAAATATCACGTGCTCTCATTTGTGGATTATAATGAACAACATAAACCGATGAATAAAAAAACTGATGTAGAGACAGAGAAGCATCTATCAGATGCTCAAAACTCAGAGGGAAGGTAGGGGAGGGTGGGGGTGAGGGGAAGAGATCCACCAAAGGACTTGTATGCATGCATATGAGCATAAATGATGGATGTGGACAACAGGGGTTGAGGGTGAGGGCAGGAGTGGGGAGATGAGGGGACATTGGGAGGATAAGGACACATTTGTATTATCTTAATCAACAAAGGAAAAAATTTGAATGAGAATCAGAGGCTCACCCACATAACTATAGACAAATTTCTATTAATTCTAATTTTAATTTTCATAATGATTATATGGAAATGTCTAATATGGACCAATAGGGGAATATATACCAACACATACTTGAAAGGGCAGTATCTGCAAAATTAGAGAAGCAAGAATTCACTTTATAGGTCCCCTTTACTGTTCTAAATATTTATCTTCTCTCATATGCTTCTTTTTACAACTCCCTTGTAGAAAGATACAGTGTTAAAATACCACAAAAAAATCTGAAGTCTCTTGCACTTATGTTGCATGAATATTTTACTTTATACTCTGCCCTCTGGGGCCTTGCTGTACTAGATCACTGTACTCTTTGCTTGATGCATAAAGTACTCTAAAAGTGCTTCCAATTTCAAGGAAGGTCAGCTTGGAAAATCAGAATATAACAGACTTGATTTAATGCAGTTATACATCAAGAATACACAAGTTCAGAAAGAAACATAATTTTGTAACCTGTTTTTATTTTTTGGCACCAGAGTTGATTTTACTCCATATAACCAGTTGTCATTTTTCTAAAATAAAATTCACTTCACTAGCATATTTTATATAAAAATCATTAATCTTCATGTCCATTTCTCTTTCATAAAATATTTACCAAGCACTTGTTGTGTTCTAGACATCAGACTAGGAATAAGCGGTATAGTGATCAATATGAGAGGCTTGTTTTCTGCCCTTACCAAACAAATAATGAATTGTGAAGAGTGTGATCAAGGAGACAATAGATTTGAAGAGATAATGATAAGAAGAAGTATTTTGGCCGAGTCCTGAAGCAGCTAGCTAGAATCATTTATTCTATTTAGTGGCAAAGTAATTACATTAATTCTTTTTTTTTTTGGAAAAATATATTTAGAAGGAAAAAAACACACCTTTCTATTTAAACCACAGAATCACAGAGGCTGAAGGGAGCATGAATTTAACCCAGTCCAACCCTCTCAATTCATGATGAAAGAACGTAAGATTCTGGAAGCTGGGATACTGTGACCACAATCCCACAACTGGTAGGTAAATCCAGGACTAATGCCCAGTCTTGTGGCTGTCAGTCTAATGCATTGACACCATGTTGTGTTGAGTTTCAGAAAGAAATCTCAAGTGAGAAAATGTGCACATGAAAACCATTACAAATGGAACTAAGAGGCTATAGATGACAATCTAATCTAATAAAAGAGTGATATGCAAATTAACCACACTCTGAGATACCTAAGCCACACCCACCAGCCAATCAGAGCGGCTGTATGCAAATCAACGGAGCCAAGATGGCAGCCAGCAGCCACGGAACTAGAGCAAACAGGAGGCTTCCATTGCACTAGCGATGGAGGAACCTGCCTGCCTAGGCCACTCAAGGCAACAAAGTTTCAATTATAGAAGATAAATAAACCTCAGAAACCTGATTACAGCCAACCTCACTGGGATGTTGGGTCAATGGGAGCTGTGGGCAGCCTGAAAATGGCCCTCAGCCCCTCACCCAGGCTGGCCACACCCCCATGGGGTGAAGGTTTCCACTGGGGGGCTTCTTTATCATTGAAGACAATTATAGTTATGCATCTTAATCACTTTTATTTTGGCTTTTTTAATAATTTGATCTTAATCACTTTTATTTTGGCTTTTTAAATAATTTTTGAATAATCTGAATAATTGCAAACAGCCATCAGTCCCTCACCCAGGCTGGCCAGGCACACCAGCAGGTGGACATCTTCCAAGGGGTCCCAGACTGCAAGAGGGCACAGGCTGGGCTGAAGGACCTCCCCCCCCCCCCCCCCCACCCCCGCCCCTGAGTGCACAAATTTTTGTGGACCGGGCCCCTAGTTGTTTAAATTAAAAACTATCCTGATAATAATAAGTAATAAAAAAAGATATACTTTTTACTATTTGGCAAGCTGCAATATCTACTGTATTTTTGGACCATTTTAATCTTATTTATTGTTGAAACTAAATTTGTAAAATGTTGCCTTTAAGGATACCTCTTTTGCCCTCTAAATTAACTAAATTGGAGAGTACTTTTTTTTAAAAAAAAGTTTATAGTTTGCTGGTTCAAGATTTTATTTTTTTTTATTATTTTTTAAATATATTTTATTGATTTTTTACAGAGGGGAAGGGAGAGAGAGAGAGTTAGAAACATCGATGAGAGAGAACCATCGATCAGCTGCCTCCTGCACACTCCCCACTGGGGATGTTCCCATAACCAAGGCGACCAGCATCGAACCTGGGACCCCTCAGTCCACAGGCCGACGCTCTATCCACTGAGCCAAACCGGTCAGGACTGGTTCAAGATTTTAAACTGCTTTTTGTCTCTTTTTCCTACAGACTCTATTAAAAGTATTATTAACATATAAAAAAGGATAACTTATATGAATCCACAATCTGCTCTGAGAAGTTCAAGAGAGGTTTGGGCGTTGGAAAAGGTGGCAGAAAGAAAGGTTTAAGTTAGGAGTGGGGCTACAGGCACCGTTCACATTGCCACCGCTTTCCCCATGTCGCTCCCAGGTACTTACTGTTCAGGTTTCCCTCCGAGGGACATCCCTCTGAGAGCTGTAGATATGAGCGTTACTGCTCTTAAGACAAACCAGTCCTCCTTCGGGACGTTTGGTGAGCTCGGCTGAACAGTGGATCTCTCAGCTCTCCACAGTCAGCAAGCCCGCAGACGCACCGGAGAACGGTGCGCAGGTCGCGCTCTGAAAGAGGAACTGGTATCACCAGATATTTGAGAAAAACAGCAACCAGAAATTGGTGGCATAAGTGAATGGTTTTAGAATAAACTAGAACCCATCGGTGGAGGGTAAAAAGAGGGATATTTGTTCAAATCTTGGTTCACAGGAATGGTGACAAGGACCCTAACCAGCAGTACACTCAGTCACAGAGCACTGACTACTGTAAGCCACATTTGCACACTATGTGCCACCTTTAGCATCAGCCCATAGACAAATCACCAAGAATGAACTGTGATTACAGGAGCATGTACAGGTCAATTGTGAAAATACACAAGTACAGCTGCCCGAGGTTGGGTCGTGGGACCTGGAGGGCACAGGTGAAGGGGAGGTTTGGAGCTTTAGGCCCTCCATGTATACAAAGTAGAACCAAGCCTTTCTCATTTTTGTTTTTGTATGGGGTGTTAAGTAGAGATAGGACTTGTGAACAGTCTGTTTAAAGGTTCAGAGGTGCCTAAGGGGATCCAGTGGCCCTTCAACAAGACAAATTCAATCCTGCCTCACCCGCTTGCACTTGCTAATCTCTGGGCTGACACGGCTTACTCCAGACACGAACATGGCTCCTCCCACCACATTGTTTTCTGCCCAAACATTTGCTCCTCAAGAAACCTACATTGACCTTTTCATCCCTGTTGCTTAACCTCGGGGTATTTATAAACACCAAGTACTAGAGTGTACTTTTGTTCATTTGTACCCTCTCCTGGAATACAAGCCTTGTGAGGTCAGTATTTTGTCAGTTCTCTACTTCTCACACTTGGTCAGTGTCTGCCACCCAGTAGGTAAGCAATATGCACCCATATATTTGTAAAGGAAATGAATGAACAATGAGTGGAGGAACTGGTAATATTAATATAACTAAACTGGAAGGCAATAGAAATGCGATATATTAGTGGCTTGAACAATCATAAACATTTATAATCTCATTAATTCTGTGGGTCAGAACATCAGGGGAAGCGTATCTGAGTAGTTACGGTGCCTCTCCTCTGGCTGGGGCTGTGGTTATATAAATGTACGCCTGTGACCGGAGGGTCTGCTTCTGAACTAGGTTATTCATATGGCCGGCGAGTTCTTGTTGCTGTTGGCAGAAGGTCTCATCTTCACCACATGGATCTCTCCATAGGTTGTTCGAGTGTCGCCAGAAGACAGTGACTAGCTTTCCTCAGAGAAACCAACTCAGTAAAGAAAAGCAGAAGCCACAACACGTTTTTTTTTTACCTAATCTTAAAAATCACACACCGTCATTTCCCCCAAATCTTATTAAATACACAAAGTAGACCTATTCAATATGGGAAGAGACTGCATAAAAAGCTAAATATCAGGAAGAAAGTCTCTTTGTGGATCTTATCGGAAGCTGCTACCATAGGGAGAGAGGAAATAATATAAATGAGCTAAATTCTCACCTATTATAATAGGAAATCAGTAGTTAATATCTATAGAACTTTATAGATCAAAAGTAGTGGTTAGTATATTGCTTAGAGATATAGAGATAACTGGTGATGTGATGGAGATGGTTTGTACTAACTTGCATGTACCAATAGTTACATTTTCAGTGATTTTGTAAGCTGGTTATCAAATACAACTTATATTACAAATAAAACAAGTAATCTTATGAAAATAGTTTAGAAACAAATATAATAAATACTCAACACACCATTTCCAAGTTGTTTTTACTACATTGTACTTTCAAAAGATTTAATCTTTCTTCTTGAAGGGAGCCTCAAATTTATTAAACATCAAGTTTCACAAAACTTTGATCCATATGTGAGTTGCTGGTTTATGAAACTTATGGGAGTAAAAAACAATGGTTGAAGTGACTACTGCCTGTAATTTTCTATAACAAATACAGTATGATTTAGGTCATAGCTAAACATGGAGCTATAGCTAAACATGGTGATTAAGCAATTGCTTTACCATTGTTTTCTGGATTTTTACTGAGCTAATGACACAGTCATAATTAAACTATTCAGCTAAGGGGTAATTACATCAGTTGTTCAGAAAACCACATGAATTAGGTGGTTAACTTTTTAAAAGTAGAAATTAATAATAAGAAAAAGTCTGGGTTAAGTGTGAATTAAAATGTATATAGGTTATTATATTAGGATTTAACTTTCCCAGTACTGGTTCATTTAACATCTTCAACTGAAAACATTAATTAGTCTGGGAGGATATATCTTCTGGTAAGGTCTGCATGAGATTAAAATTTAATTTTGTAAAATGTCTATTGGAGAAAGAAAGCATTGATTTATAGGTCATTGTACATACCATCTATTTCTCCAAAAACATATGATTCTGTTTTTTGCCACATGTTCCTTGCAATAAATTACATTTTACAGAGTGGCTTGAACACACATTTATGAAGCAATAAAATCTCAAAAACTTTCATTTAACTAATATTCTGCATATTATAATTTGTCCAGAAGCCAAGAACATCATTCTTTCCTGTGTCTTCTTATATAATAAAAGCCTAATATGCAAATCAACTGAATGGCAGAGTGACCAGCTAAACGACCAGTCGCTATGATGGGCACTGACCACGCAGGAGCTGCCCCCAGCCCGCAGGCCCCAGGCCAGCCAAGGCAGGAACCAGCAGGGGGCCCCCTGATTGCCCTCCTGGTCACCCCACAAGGGGAGGCAACTGATGGGGGGGGCTGGTGAGTGGGCAGTGCTAGGTGGGCCAAAGTGGGTGCCAGCAGGGGCCACCTGATCACCCCGCCAGTTGTCCCACAGACCAGCCCTGGTTGCCGGCCAGGCCTAGGGACCCTATGTGTGCATGAATTTCATGCACCAAGCCTCTAGTTTTAATATAAAATATATAGATAGGTCTATACTATGTCACATTACAGCCTAGTAAATACGGAAGTTGTTTATCCTTTCCCTTGACACACAGATGAATATTTTTCTTTCATTTTATGCACCAGTACATTGTTTAAATAAATACATATTTTCACATTTTAAGAAACAGTGATTTACAACAAGCCATTAGAAGTTTAGGTCTTCTGAAATGATCACTCACTTGTGGCTAGTTATTAGTTGCTAGTTAATTGTTGAACTTTACCTTCTATCCAATTAGATAAAAATAATGAAATGAGTCTGAGAATAGACACAGTTTCAGTGACCTTTATGTCACTACTCAGCTTTACTTTTCTCACATGTGAAATGGCAATACTATCCATCACTGAACATATAAAGTGCTTTGTCTTGTAAAATGCTCTGTAAATTAGGAGTGGGCTAATTGTAAAGGGTAATCACCTTTCATGAGAACTTAATGTAATGGGAAAATGTTCTTATTTATCAAAATGTTAAGAGAAGCTATAAAATAGATACTGAAAAAAATAAACAGGTGACATAAATAGTTATGTTTTCCATCTACATTTTAACATAAGGAGCCAAAAAAAGTCTTGCATTTGATTTATTTGGCACCTTCCTAAAAATGATCAGCAATTTCTCCTGTAGGTGGTTAAACATTAAAAAAAAAAAAAAGAAGAAGAACTTCCCAAGCACTTTTAAGAATTCTGACATTTTGTTAGTATTTTCTAGCAGTCATCATTACTCAAAAGTAATTATTTTAGTGAATTCATTGTACAAAATTATAAACTATATATTAAAAATGGAAGCCACCAAGAATATTACATAACTAGAGGCCTGGTGCACGAAATTTGTGCACGGAGTGGGAGTTTGGGGGGTGGGTGGTGTCCCTCAGACAAACCTGCACCTTTTCCAATCTGGGACCCCTTGAGGGATGTCCGACTGCCCGTTGGGATTGAGCCTAAACGGGCAGTCGGACATCCCTTTCACAATCCAGGACTGCTGGCTCCCGACCTCTCACCTGCTGATTGCTGCTAACCACTCCCCTGCTAGCCTGATCAATGCCTAACTGCTCCTGTGCCAGCCTCATTGCCCCTAACTGCCCTCCCCTACCAGGATGGTCCCCCACAATTGTCCTCCCCTACAAGCCTGGGCCCCCCCCCAACTGCCCTCCTCTGCCAGCCTGGGTCCCCCCAACTGTCCTCCCTTGCAGGCCTGGGTCCCACCCAACTGTCCTCCTCTGCCAGCCTGGGTCCCCCCCAACTTTCCTCCCCTGCAGGCCTGGGTCCCCCCCAAATGCCCTCCTCTGCCAGCCTGGTCCCCCCCAACTGTCCTCCCCTATAGGCCTGGGTCCCCCCCAACTGTCTTCACCTGCAGGCCTGGATCCCTCCTATCCTCCTCTGCCAGCCTGGTCCCCACCAACTGTCTCCCTCTGCCAACCTGGTGCCTCCCAAAAGTCTCCCCTGCAGACCTGGGTCCCTCCCAACTTCCCTCCACTAAAGGTCTGGGTCCCCCCTGTCTTTCCCTGCAGGCCTGGTTCCCCGCCAACTGTCCTCCTCTGCCAGCCTGGTCCCCACCAACAGTCCCCTTCTGCCAGCCTGGTCCCCCCCAACTGTCCTCCCTTGCAGGCCTGGGTCCCCCCAACTGTCCTCACCTGCAGGCCTGGGTCCCGCCAAATGCTCTCCCCCGCCAGTCTGGGTCCCCCCCAACTGCCCTCCTCTGCCGGCCTGGGTCCCTCCCAACTTCCCTCCCCTGCAGGCCTGGGTCCCCCAACTACCCTGCTCTGCAGGCCTGGGTCCCCTCAACTGTCCTCCCCTGCAGGCCTGGGTCCCTCCCAACTGCCCTCTCCTGTAGGCCTGGGTTCCCCCCTACTGCCCTTTTGTGCAGGCCTGGGTCCCTCCCAACTGCCCTCCCTTGCTGGCCATCTTGTGGTGGCCATCTTTGACCATATGGGAACAGCCATCTTGTGATGGTCAATTTGCATATTACTCTTTTATTAGATAGGATAAAAGATAGACCATAATTTCCCTATTGAGAAATACACAACTTCTTATCAGAAATATGAGCTTAATTCCTTGGTTAAGACACAGAAGATTCTGTGGGTTACAAAAGAGAAATTGCAATACAACACATGTAAAGTTTATTAATTTGAAGCCAAATTGGGCATCATCAAAGGCAATAGAAGAATGCAGATACCACCCCCCTCCAAATCCATATATATTAGACTATTAAAAAATTAGAAATAGAAATAGTTCTAAATAGTTCTATTAGGGAAGAAGCACCAACTTGACCTTCATATTTTACTATAAAATACACAGAGCAAGATTCTTATTTTACTACTTTACATGCTATTAAATAACCTTTAACAATATTATCAAAGAACATTTTCAATATAAAGTTTAAAGTGTTCTTGTGTGGAGGAGACAACAGCCATCAATAATTGATTAGGAGAGGGAAACACAGAGGGAAAATAAAGAGGAAGACAGATGATAGTAAAAAAGAGAGAGAGAGAGAGAGTCAGGAAGAACAGCAGTAGCAACTGTGTTTTAATAAGTGGGATTTGGGGGGGTAATAGAAGTAAAGAAATTTTGCTGAATTTTATGACTCAAAGTTTGCCACCTACATCCTTTCCTTCTCACTACCAAGGGAATAAGTGAAGATTTTAATTGCTTAAAAATTATTTTGGATATCATATGTTTTAGAAAAGATTCACCCTAAAAGAATTACAAGTCATTTAACTCAAAAAAATCAATATTGGAATATAGAAACTAGTTGCAAATAAAAATAAAAGAGCCAAACAAACAAACAGAAAAGAAGACTTAGATATGGAAAAGAAACCCTAATGACTAATGAAAATATGGAATAATGCTCAAAGTCCTCATTGATATTTTAGGAAAGAAAAATACAAACAAATGAGATGCCATTTTGCAATCATATTATCATTTTTTCTATTAAATTAGAATGAGTCAACATGGGAACTGCTGCTGTTGGGAGTGTTAATTGATACAAACACTGGAGAGCAATTTAGCAACACAGTATATTTGAATATACTCATAAATAATTATTAGCAGCATTCCTTATAGGTTTCTATTCCAGAGAGAATCCCACAATTACATCCACAGAGACATATATTGTGATGTTTACTGAAACATTACTTGTTTTACAAGAAAAGAGAAATTATCTAATTATTCTCCTGGAGAATCACATTAACATTAAACTGTTATCCATTTATCTAATGGAATGTTATATAATAGTGAAAATGACTGAAACAGAGCTACAGATGATAAGATAAATATCAAACATAATATTGAGAACAAAAAAGTAAAGCTTAAAAACATAAAATATCATTTCTCTGAATTCTTAATATATAAATTTGATGGTATACATTTTTTGGTATATGCAAATGGAATAAAAGTGCAAAGGATTGCATATAAATGAATTTTCCCAGTTTACTCTGAGGAAAGATGAAGAGAAGGGAAATAGGTAGACTTTCATGTATCTGCAATGTTCTTTTTTTTTAAAGCAAATATAGCAAATGTTAATCTATAAGTGTGTGCTATATTTTTTCTATAATTTTTTATATTTGAAATGTTTTAGAATAAAAATGGCCTTAACAAGAAAAGTAAGAAGCCAAGAAGTGAATCACACATCTCTAATGTTTTAAAGTTTAAAGCTTGACAATAACCTTTTAGAGATATTCAATCTAGTTTCAACGTTCTGGAGGTGGGCACCAAGTTCTTCTTGTTGTTCTTGTTATTGGTTACTTGGGCATTTGGGGACTAGTTTTCATTGCCTATCTAATCTAATAAAAGAGTAATATGCAAATTAACCCTCACTGTTACACCTAAGCCATGTCCACCAGCCGAGCCATGCCCACCAGCCAATCAGAGTGAAAATATGCAAATTAACCCAGCCAAGATGGCAGCCAGCAGCCATGGAGCTAGAGCAAACAGGAGGCCAGTGATGAAGGAAACTGCCTGACTAGGCCAGCTGTGGCCTCCGCTCAAGGCAATAAAGTTTCAATTATAGAAGATAAATAAACCCCAGAAACCTGCTTCCAGCCAGCCTTGCTGGGACCCTGGGTCAATGGGAGCTGTGGGCAGCCTGAAAACAGCCCTCAGTCCCTCACCCAGGCTGCCCAGGCACCCCAGTAGGGACCCGAACCCTGAAGGGGATGTGGCCAGCCTGAAAACAGCCCTCAGCCCCTCACCCAGGCTGGCCACACCCCCATGGGGTGAGGGTTCCCACTGGGGGGCTTGGCCAGCCTGCAAACAGCTCTCAGCCCCTCACCCAGGCTGGCCACAACCCCATGGGGTGAGGGTCCCCACTGGGGGGCTTGGCTAGCCTGCAAACAGCCATCAGCCCTTCACCCAGGCTGGTCAGGCACACCAGCAAGTGGACATCCCCCAAGGGGTCCCAGACTGCGAGAGGGCACAGGCCAGGCTGAGGGACACCCCCCCTGCCGAGTGCACAAATTTTTGTGCACCAGGCTCCTAGTCCTTAAATAAGTATGCTTGTGACAATAAAAAAATATGTCATTGGATTGTAAAATTATCAATGACAGAATGTTTCACTTTTATAGTAATAATCTGGTTCTTCTGATTAGTGTGTAATTGAGGGTGCCAGAACAAGCGCATGGCTCTTTCCACCCCAAGGTATGGACAACTCAGAGAGAACACAACTACTTCACACCTCAGCTTGATGGTAAATCCATCTACCTGATATTAGAAAATACA
The DNA here is from genome assembly GCA_004026665.1 of Murina feae. Taxonomy (NCBI): domain Eukaryota; kingdom Metazoa; phylum Chordata; class Mammalia; order Chiroptera; family Vespertilionidae; genus Murina; species Murina feae. Next base: position 37,598 of record PVJC01000072.1, on the reverse strand, counting down.
CATTATTGTTGAGATGCCTATGGTATTAGAGAGACTCCTTTCTGACGAGGAATGTGATTGTCACACTAGATTTTTAAAACATTCTCTAGAAATCACTGCATGACATGGTTATATTTACTGAATTATATAAATTATATCTTTATTGTTTATAAATGTGAATAATTGGCATATCAGATGACTATGATCGAAAGTATTTTGCAGTTTCCAATCAGTACATAGCAGTGCTAGAAAGGTATAACATGACTTATTAATTATGAAAGGGAGTCGTTCAAGACCAGAGATTATTAACAGGCACGAGTCTGGCTGAAACTACTCTGTCTATGTCAAGGGCAAGCCCTTCCATGTGTTCTTCCCAACGTCGCCAATAGTAGGTCTTACAAGTGCCAGAGCTTCCACCTGTAATAGATGCTCTTATGTGTGAAGGGGGAGAACTAATAATATGTCATGATTTTATGGCCAGTTTATTGGTCTACATAAATAGCCCTGGAGATCTAATCGCATTATTGAGAGAGCTGATGCTTCACGGGAGTGAAGCAGTTTTCTTATAATGAGCCTCAGTTGATCCTGACTTATTGCTGAAGGGCTCATTTGTAGGGAGGTTTTACGTTCAGCTTCTAAACCATTCTGACTCCCAATGCTGCCTACAAGGGTGCTAATGAGGGTGATGATTTTCAGGGTGTGGGCACTTGTTGTGAGTGAACTAGACTGAGACCATTTCTATGTTTCACATGAGCCCTATGTTTCACATAACAGCTGTTGATGTTAGCAGTGTCAATCATAACCAACTTGGGCTGGACACAAAGTGGCCTAGAATAGCTAAATTCTACATCTTGTTATCAATTTTCTGGGGCCAAAGCATTATATGCTAACATGTCCACATCAATGGAAAATATGTTCTTTGATTACCCCTTATGTGTGCAGACTTCTGGACTATGAGTTACAATAGGCTGCATCTAACATTCTAGTTAGTGTCATCTGGGGATCATACTTCAAAACAGAGAAGAATACAATTCGCCCCCAAAGAGTCGGTGTCATTTTTATTATATTGGATCAATGAATAACATTTTTTTGAGATTCTACATGTATAAGACTTAACAGTCTCTAAAGAAAAAAAAAAAAGGAATGTTGTTGATTCATCTGTGAAATTTTAGATTGGGAGAAATAAAATGTAAAAGTGAAACAATGCATAAAATAGGAATGTTTACTTACAATTACCCCATTTCCCAGATTCATGGAAAGATCTAACTTAAATCCAAAAGACAATGCACAACGAAAACATACTTTTCTGAGCACTTATAGTCACACATAAGGAATTGATTTTCTTGGCTCATTCTATTGGATATCGGATGAATAATCTTCACAAAGGACACCGTTAGTGATATAAGAACCATGGTCATATCATAGGGATTAATCAACTTATATTTCCATTCCCAGAAGGAGAGTTTCAGTTAAAAGGTTTTTAATCTGACATTATATAATTTACATAAAAAAAAGTGTGGGGCAGGAGCTGCTGTTATGCAAAAGAGAGATACACTGAAAGCTTTGTGGCACTTTGACATTACATCAGAATACTATACAGGCCCAGTAAATAAGAAATTCTCTAGGACTTTCTAATCAAGGTGCAGTCTGTAGACCAGCAGTATCAACATCATTTGGCAAAATTTTAAGCTCCCTTCCACACCTCCTGAATCAGAATTCACCTTTTACAAGATCCTGGAGCAGGTCACCTGCACATTGAGGTTTAAAATGCATTACTCCCAAATGACTTACAGAAATTTCCAGAAGACGATCTAGAGTCGTTTACTTCCCTAGAGGAACAGGTGACTGAGTGGTCTACCTGAACGTTGTGTCAGAAACATAAAAGGCTTAGATGCTAACAGTCAGCAGGTCATGATTCTTATCATCAATCACATGGTGACTGAATTGTCTGATCTAGAAATGAAGCCTCTTCTACCAATGTCATTTTTGTTGGTGAAATTTCTATTACATTTAGTTATGACCAGTGGTGAGAGTAGCATATTATAAAGAGATTGTTTCAGGCATATTGTTCTGATTACCTGTGGAAGAGAAAAAATTCTCATGAAGAACAGGCTTCTCTTGAGGAGCTCCAACCCCAGGTCCCCGTCGGACAAAACAGAAAAAGCCCTAATCTGCCTGGCCAGAGAGGCTGTTCTCACAGGATCCTGTGAATGGAATCTATATCCTAGACCATATTCTTGAGCCTCCTAACTAACTGATATCTCATCACATGTTTTCTAACATTGTGATATGTCATTGGAATGTCTCCAATTAATATAACATTATAATAAATTTCTTAAGAAGAGCTATTCTGTAGATATTTTAGGGAATAAATAGGATGCACCCTTATTGCTGTCTCAATTATATTCCATCCTAAATTATAGCAAAACATATGGTATACATTTGATTCCTCCATTTTTAATACTGAAGCCAAACTTGCAAATCCTTAGGGAAAAGGAGAGCAACTGGTTGACTAAGAAAATACAAGAAAGGACTTAACACAATTTATACACAAATTTGGCAAGATGCAACTAAATCTTAAAACCAATTGGAACCAGGAACTCAAACATTTCCAGGACTCTGGCTTTTAATGTGTTTTTCCTTGGGTGAACTTTATTGCCATACTTAGCTAAAACAAATGTGTCTATGGAGTCAGAAATAAGGGAGCTGATTCCTCTCATCTTACTTTTTTAGTTACTACCATTGAAGTGGGACTGACAATACAGCCTATGATTCTAAGTTCAAATTTTCAAGACTTGGCTTTTCCTGTTTGAGTCAAATACTCTTTGAAGATTAATCACCTGTCACTTTGTAGGGGCTCTTGATAGAATGAGGTTTTTCCTCTGACTGAAATTAGATGCTGTTGGAGAATGAGAATATGACAATTGTGCAGACTATTAGCTCGGAGGGAACAGAAGTTCTCAATAGAGGATGGTGGACAAGACAAAGTAACTTGTGTCTACTGAATGTATATCCTATATAATAAAAAGCTAATATGCAAATTGTCCTCTCAACCAGGTGTTCAACCAGGAGTTCAACCAGGAGTTTGTCCAGGGCTCCTCCCCCTGGCTGGCCAGCAGAACAACCGTCACTATAATGTGCACTGACCACCAGGGGGCAGGTGTTCAATGCAGGAGCTGCCTCCTGATGGTCAGTGCGCTCCCACAGAGGGAGCACCACTCAGCTAGAAGCTGGGTTCACAGCTGGCGAGCACATTGGCAGTGGCAAGAGCCTCTGCTGCAGGCAGGTGGTAAGGAGCGAAGGGTCCTGGACTGCGAGAGCCCCAGATTGTGAGAGGGATGTCTGACAGCCAGCTTAAGCTCAAACCCTGGGGTGATCGGGCCTAAGCCAGCAGGTGGACATCCCCCGAGGGGTCCTGGATGGCAAGAGGGTGCAGACCAGGATGAGGGACCCCCCCAATACACAAATTTCATGCATCGGGCCTCTAGTCTATAACAATAAAAGCCTAATATACTAATTAGACCAGCCATCCTTCTGGATGACCTTCCGAATGAAACCGGGGTTGGGAGGGAAGCCTGGGTCCCGGGTTCAGAGGGAAGTAGGTGCTGGCAGTCGGGGAAAGGAAGGCCTACTCTTGAATAAATTTCATGTATCAGGCCTCTAGTATATATATAAAATGAAAAATAATAGTAGTGAGTAACATTAATTAACCACTTAATATATTTCATGAGCTGTTTTGTGTTTTTAAAAATTATTAACTAGTTATTACCTGAACCTTCATAACAACCATGTGGAGAGGTTTTAGGTACTCCTTATAACTTCAGTTATAATTATTACTAGAGACCCAGTGCACGAAATTTGTACACAGTTGTGGGGGGGTGTCCCTCAAACCAGCTTGAATCCTCTTGCAATCCGAGACCCCTTGGGAAATGTCCAACTGATGTGTGGGATTGGGCCTAAACTGTCAGTTGGACATCCCTCTCGCAATCTGGGACTGCTGACTGCTAACCACTCTCCTGCCTGCCTGATCACCCCTAACCATTTGTCTGTCTGCCTGATCTCCCCTAACCACTTGCCTGCCTGTTTGATCACCCCTAATCACTCTGCCTGTCCCCCTGATTGCCCCTAACTGCTCACCTGCCTGCCTCATTTCCCCTAACCACCCTGCCTACCTACCTAATCACCCCTAACTTTTCACCTGCCTGTCTGATTGCCCCTAACCACCACTGCTTTGGCCCTCAACACTAAGATGATGACCGGACGTCCCACTTTTGGCGGGACAGTCCTGATTTTTAACAATTTTTCCCATGTCCCGCGGCGTTTTAAAAAAGTCCCGATTTTTGGAAAGAATGCACAAGAAGCTAGGGAACGGCAGGAGAACGGGAAGGGAATATACTGTTTTCAGCGGCCAAGCGGTCCATGGTGTCCCGCTTTACCAATGTTAAAATCTGGTCACCTTACCCAATACCGAGGCTTCATCAGAAAGGTCATCCAGAAGGACAGCCAGAGAGATGTCTGGAAGGTTGTTTGGCTGTCCAGTTTAATTAGAATATTATGCTTTTATTATTATAGATACCTATTTAGAGCAGATAATTGATGGAGCCTACCAGTCTGACATGCTAATGCATTTTACTACACTAACTCCTAAATATGTATGTATATTTACACACCCATCCACCTATTCTTCCATTGTTCACTGAATGGCTACGATTACTAGGGTCTAGGGCTGCACTGACGAAAGTCCTATTCTTGCAGAGCTTTTATTCTGGTGGGGAAGGACAGACAATAGGCACACAATATATAGAATCTTGCATAAAAAAATGCTACATAAAATAAAAAAGCAGAACCAGGTGAGGGGATCAGCAGTATCAAGGTCAATACTTTTCCTGTTTTAAAGAGCGTAAACCAGGTAAACTTCATCAAGAATGTCATTGTTGACCACAGACTTGGGAAAGGTCAAAGAATAAGCCACAGAGATATCTATGAGAAGAGCTTCCCACAGAGAGAGCAAGCCAGTGCAATTTTTGGGTGATTACATCGATTTTCTCCATCAGTTAGGAAGCCAGAGGCCTTATCTTGCCTGGTATATTTAGGGAACAGAGTGACTCTGGGGTCTCTAGGATGGTGTGGCCAGGAAGAAAAGTAGGATGTTGAGTTGAAGAGGTAAGGAGGGGGGAGGGGAGTGAGGGCAGGGCACAAATGGCACTGAGGCTGTGGTGTGAATTTAGCTTTTATTCTTGATAAAATGAAGAGCTCATGGAACATTTGGATTAGAGAAGAGGCTTGACCTGATGTGCCTTTTAAAAGGCTTTTCCTGGCTGCTTGCTTGTAAGAGGCAACCATGAAAATGTGCTTTTCATATCTTTGATATCAGGGAACAAAATTGATCAGTGGCCCCAGCTGTGTGTTCTGAAATCTGTCACCACATATACTAGGTCCACATAATTAGGGGAATTTCCTAGCCAAGGAGTCAAGCTAGGGGAAGCAATCTTGGGGATCTGCAAACAATAAATAAAACAGACTTTTAAGGCAGTGGCCTATATAATGCTTTGGTCTTTGTCTTCCATATATCTAAATACACCCAACTACGTACACACATATAGTGAATGGCCTTGATAGACTGTGTGTGTGATTGGGTATATGCGGATATATGGAAGATAAAGCCCAAACGGCTACCAGTGACAATCCAGGGGGCTATGTTAAACCTAGGGGAGGGCTAAGATTGGGTTCTTACGTTTCATTTTTAAAATATTCACTTTATTTGATTTTTACAGTTAACATGTAAGTTAAAACATGTGGTAAATAAAAAGTAATCTTTCAATGAAGAAATGAAAACATTTGTTTCAATATGTGTGTATAGCAACAAACTAAAGACACACTCACTGTCAGCTGAGCATACTGAGTCATCTCCCTAGGAACTTCCCAGGTGAGAGGATAGAAAGGTCTGAAGCAGAGATGGAGCCTCTGTCTGCTCTCATCCCTGGAAGGGGTATGAGTCATCCTGCTGCTGAGTCTGATTTCAGGACTAGGAGATGCAGAGCTTGGTAACCAAGCCCTCAACAGAAATCCCAGGAGCTTCCCGTGTACATTTTTTAGATTGGTGTGCAAGCCTGGGTTGAAAGGGGCACTGGTGTACCCAATGTTGGGTTCTTTCCTGTCCTCAGCAGAATCCTACCTCTGTGCAAACTGCAGCAGCTGTGTCCTGAAGGGGACCCAGAGGCAGAAGATCTTGTCAAGATTGTTGCATTAGAGGGAGCTCTAGGTAACCACCTCATCTCTGTTTAGTATTGTGTCCTTGACTAAATATGAAACAGTTGTACTTAGATGGTCTCCTTCTGAGATCCCCTAACTCACTTGTAATTCTGCATTTGTACTGTGCGTGTTGCAAAGACGTTTGGGGACCTCATACAAATTCTCCATTCTTTGACATTTAGTAGTAACAGGGTCATCTCCTCATTAATTTCCAAATGGTTATTTTGTACTGCCTTTCCAAACGTTCAATTATAATCTTGATAAATTGTTATTAGTTTCCTTTCATGATAGCATGACATCAATGTAGTCATAACATGACTCAGAGCATGAAGCCAAAGGGGAATTGTAGACATTTCGTTATCAAAAGCGTATGCGAGCAGAGACCTTCTTCAAAACTAGAAAATGCCAGCATGCGATGTAGGGAACATTTTCATATTCTATAACAGGTTTATTACTGATATAAAAGCAATATATTAAGTACACAGACAAATTCTTTTTAGTTGTTACTGATGTCAGTGTCATCTGCTACCATTTTTCTGAATCAATTAAATGAATTATTCTGAGATCTTTTTAATTGACTCTTCAGTTGTTTTTTATTATTCCCAACTACTTTTTTCTTAAAACCCTTCCATCTTCTGGCTTCAATCAATTCCTCTTAAACATCTAGCTACTATTTCTTATCCCCTTTTATAGAATTTTCTTTTCTATTTTTTTTGGTTGGCATACTGCAAGTACTTTTATTTTTCATAAGTCTTCTCCCTATATACCATCAGCTAAAAGTTAGAATGTATAAGAAATAGACATTGCCCTAGCTGGTTTGGCTCAGTGGATAGAGTGTTGGCCTGCAGACTGAAGGGTCCCAGGTTTGAGTCCAATCAAGGGCACATGCCCAGGTTGTGGGCTCAATTTCCAGTGTGGGGCATGCAGGAAGCAGCCAATCAATGATTCTCTATCATCATTGATGTTTCTATTTCTTTTTCCCTCTCCTTTCCTCTCTGAAATCAATAAAAATATATTTTAAAAAACAAATAGACATTATACAAAATGTAAATGGGGACTTGACTAATGATTATTTTTAAATGTGACAATGGTGGTCAAAATTAGCTTTTTACTTTTAATATCATGAATTTGATGCATTTTAATATATATATTTAAAGTAAATTATGTTTTAAGACTGAAGTAATTTTCTTCAGATCTCATTGTTTACAATTAAGAAAATTTAATGTGTACAGAAAACTTTTGGGAACTTATGGCTTAGGTACTTATGGCTTAGGTAGATGCAGAAATTCTCTAATTTTTCATTCATTCCCGGCTGGTAGAAAGTTGATGTTCTCTAATATCATGCTCTTGTTTTAATTATGAAAATTGGTCTTTAGTGTTTTTGTCACTAGGGGCTCAGGGCACGAATTTGTGCACCTTAAAAGGAACTGTGGGCCACAAGGCTGCCGTAGGCACAGGGGCAGGTCTCGGTCCATTCTCCACACCCGCCCAGCCCCTAGTCCCCTATCTGCCAGCAGCCCTGCTTCTGCTGCTGCCGCTCCCACATGCTGATGGTGCTGGCCCCACTTGCACCTGCTGACAGCATGAACTATTGGGGACGGCCCCATCAGTGGGTGCGAGTGGCAGCTATTGCCCTGATTGCCCCTCAGGAGCAAGGGGAGGTGGAGAAGCCCTTAGGGGTGATCAGGGCCAGCACCTGCTGCTCGCACCCACTGATGGCACTGAGCAATTGGGTCCAGCACTGGGCACCAGCAGCAGGTGCGAATGGCAGCTCCAGTGACAGCTGTGGGTGCGAGTGCCAGGCAGGACCACAGCACGAGGAAGCAAAGAATTTTCAGTAACCACCAGAGGCTCGCCCTGATGACAGTGCCCAGTGTCCTGCCTTGGTCTAGTGCCCCTGCTCACCTGTTCCACCTTCCTGCCACAGCCAACACCTGCCATGTTCCACACACACCCCTCAGTGGTCAGCACAGGTCACAGTGACTGGTTGTTTAATTGCTCTGCTTATTCTGCCATTTGGTCTATTTGCATATTAGCCTTTTATAACATATGATGATTGTTTCCAATTCATAACATTTTCCACTACTTTTTAAAATGGGTGATAGATATGTATTTATTGCCATTTTATTATTCATATTTTTTATCTTTTATTTTTTCTTCTTAAAGAAGAACCTTCAACATTTATTGTAATACTGGTTTGACAGTGATGAACTCCTTTAGCTTTTTCTTGTCTGGGAAGCTCTTTACCTGTCCTTCAATTCTAAATGATAGCTTTGCTGAATACCTGAATACATGCTATTTTTTTTTCTACTTAGCATTCATTCTCTCTCTGAAAGCAATCATGTTCTTTTGGAGGGAAATCTAGTAGTATGCTGGAGCCAGCTCTTTTTAGCTTATAACAATACATTATGAGTATCTCTTTCCAGCTCTGAAAGCAATCTTATTGGTTGCTTCAAATTATTTCTTATAGTTGAAATATCTGTAAATTCTTAAAGAAATGTCTTTTTTTTTTCTTTCTGTAGAGCTAGTTATTAAATAGTTACCAACACATCACTGCAAATAACCATTGCCTCATATTTCCCACCTTACTTTTTGCAAGAGTAAATCCATGAAGCTGCCTCTGGATATTTCATTCCCCCATGCCCAGCCACCCTGTACCTTCACCAGCTGAAATACCAGCTAAAAGAGGGCCTGTGGCACAAGCCTGGCCAACTAGGTGCTTCTTCAGGACTTTGACTCTTCAGTTAGAGAGACGAAGATGGTAAGAGTAGTAGAGACATTCTACACGTACCACTTTAAATAGGTGCATTGCATGCCCTGTGAATGATAGCTCAATAAAGCTGTTGAAGATTCTATGAGATCATGCCTGTCATCCCTGCTTCCAAACCTCCACTAGCAATCATGTACCTTTCTGCCTTCAAGGTTGATTTCTGAGACCCCCATTAATGAGCCAAGCATATATTCTGCAAATTACTTTTCACTTAAAGTAACAAAGCATTTTTTTTGTTTTACAACTTATAACCTATAGCATACATAATATTAACTTCAAGTCAATGTTAATATCAATGTCATTTTTTCCTTATTTGGAAGTGACTTGTTTTCAACATAAAACAATGTTAATCCACAAACTGACAGCACATATTTGATTATCTATAGTTATTTCATTTTTGCAAAGTTCTACTCGTTATTTTTTTCCAGATCATCAGGTATTTTAGAACAAGATACGAGGAGAATTCTCTAAAGGTTGATTCTTGATGGCAACTTAGCATGCTCATGCTCTTTCTAAAAGAAGAAAAAAAGTTACACACTTTGGGTATATGGCTCACTAGAGTCATCAGGAAGCTTATAAGATTCAGAAAAAATAAGCATGTAGTATATGAAAATAATCTAAAATTATAAGTCACATTTTTTCCATTAAACTTGATGTTGCCCTAACTCATATTATATGTTCTTTGCCAACTGCTCCAAGAGAGTTGCAACAACTTGAATAATTATATAGACAATTCATTTTTATTTTAAATATATTTTTATTGATTTCAGAGGAGAAGGGAAAGGGAGAGAGAGAGATAGAAAAATCAGTGATGAGAGAGAATCATTGATCAGCTACTTCCTGCACACCCCACACCAGGAATTGAGTCCACAACCTGGGCATGTGCCCTGACTGGGAATTAAACCATGATCTCCTGGTTCATAGGCTGATGTCAATCATGTCTTGTGGGACAACTCATTTTTAAAAAGAAAGATAAAATTGTAGTGCAGAGAGTTTAAAATAGAGTTTTGAATTTTCATTCTTCCAATAGCCTAAATATATATTTATGTACTAAGAGGACATTGTGCACTTAATATCAATGTGGGAAAGACACGTAATTTCTCCTCATTATTTAAGGAGTGAGAACAAGAGGTCATGATCACACTAAAATATGTCACCCAGAGGGTGTGCTTCCTATGTGAAGAGACGACTCACAGAAAGCTCATTCTATTCATCCCCAAGGAAAACACAATAAAACGTGATAAAAATGTGTAAACATTCATATTCAACTGATGTGATCTAAAAATGGCAATAGGAAATAAAATACTAGGTTCCAGTTTGGGGATAAATTCCTGAAAAAAAATTCTATTTAACACACAGATTAATTTCTCCAAATTTCAGTATTATTAGAATTGGGGCAGGCGATTCTAATTGTACATGACACAAAACTAAAACAGTCTCTCTTGCAAGTTGTCCCTTGTCTATTTGTTTGTTTTTTAAACAGCTGTCCACTTGTTCTGTCTCATCAATTCTGGTAGTTCAGGATTAATTCTCACCATTATAGGTGGCAGAACATGATGCTACAGTAAGCCAAAATGAGCAAATGCATTGTAAGAAGAAGAAAAAAAAATGAGAATAGAAGAGAATCTCTCTATAAAAACTAATCCCTTGTGAACACATATTTTGAAACTGTCTGCAGGTAGTTACATTCAGGTAATCCCATCTAAAAATGCCAAGTTCACACAATGGTTCATTTAATTCCATCCGGTGCACAATAATATGCTCCTTAATGATTGATTTAAAAGAAAAAAAATCACCTCAGCTAGCAAAAGCTCATATTCCCTGAGAAATTACATCAAAAATTAGAGTCTCAAAAATGATCCTGTAATACTTAATCTATAAAAAAGGGGAAATTAAGGTAATAGATTTAGACTTTTCCCCAGGAAGGTCATCTGAACCTAAATCCCTTTAAATTATTATCCATTTTCTTAAGAATATATAGATTAATGTAAAAAATTAGGTCAGAACTTCTAATATCTCGAGAGGAGCAAAACAAACTGATTTAGAACATATATACTAGTAAGACATTCAATGTATTCCAAGTATTTTCAAGAGAGATATTTAACTCTTGAAATGGGGGCACCTGTCATCAGGACAGGAATGGTGCGAAGACATGCATGTTTGTCACAACCATTGTCGCTCTTCCTGTCGGTCATTAAGGTGGCTGGGGAAACGGGATGCTCGAATAGAAAATCACATATGATTTAAAGCACTGTAGTGCATGTCTTGGGGGGGTGGGGGAGAAGACGTGTTCTTGGCCTTTTGAGAAATGTGAACTCTGCCTTTTAATACTTCTCCATCAGATCTCTAATCTTGGTGTCCTTATTTCTATTTTCCTTATTTCTTTCTTCTTTTACAGAAAGGAGCAGGTCAGTGCACTTCCAAGTTGTGTGACCTTATTCCCTTTAGTGGATATGTATTTCTCAACTTCCTAATAAGTTGATGAAAATCAAAGGCTTTCCCCAAAAACTTGTTGCAATGCAACAAGCTGGGCTGGCCCTATTAAAACTATATGGACACAGACAATGGTGTGGTGGAGACCTGGAGTGGGGCACAGATTGGGATAAAGGGGGCTGAGCAGGGAGGGTTCACCCTTAGTCCTCTCCTTTTTATTCTCAATGCACCTTGAAATAACCAGCTCCTTCCCTTTTGCCCCATATACTAGAGTAGCAAACTTTCTTTTCAAATCTCCTCATCAAAATCTAGATTCTCAGTTTGATGCTCTTAGATCCCTGAGACTTTAAATACAAAGTATGTCACTTGATAAGCATAATTTGCATATAGCTGAGTGAGTAGGTCAACATGTTATTTCATTGCAGTTATCAAAATGCATTACTTGCCCTAGCTGGTTTGGCTCAGTGGATAGAATATCAGCCTGTGGACTGAAGGATCCCAGGTTTGATTTTGGTCAAGGGTCCATGCCCAGGTTGCAGGCTCGATCCTTAGAGGCAGCCAATCAATGATTCTCTCATCATTGATGTTTCTATCTCTCTCTCCCTCTCCCTTCTGCTCTGAAATCAATAAAAATATATATTTTTTAAAAATACATTACCTTAAAGACCTCCTGGTGTCAGAGCTTGAACCTAAAAAAGGGAATCTGTTAATAGGAAATTAAGTTGCTGAGTTAATTACTTTTAAAACTTTGTACAGAAAAGTATGTAGCGAGTGTCTTACAAGGTAATGAGAAAAGAAGATGGCTCATGGTTTCATTAATTCATCCATTCAATAAATATTTGAGAGTCTACAGTGTGTCAGGTACAGATGTCAACACTTAGGATACAATTAACAAAACAGACAGAGTCCTATTTAAAGAGATAATATGAAGTGAGTTTTTCTTGCAGGTATGAGACAGACGATGATCAATAAGCATAATGAATATGGACATTCTACTTTTATGTTAGATAGTAATAAGTGCCATGAAAATGCAGAAAGAAGAAACAGAGCTAGCCGAGCAAATCTGTAAAGGAAGAGCGATTCAGACAAAGGTGAGAATGCGAAGGGAGTGTCCTAGCGAACAGCAGGGTGGCCTATGCTTGCTGTGGAGCTGACCAGGAGCGGGGAAATAGGAGATAAAACGCGAGGGGCGGAAATCGGAGGGAATTTTGTGATAGTGGGTCTTACGGGGCATTGGAAGGTTTGGGGCTTTTATTCTTTCACAGTAATGCCAAGACAACACTGTGCGCCAGTATAGTGGCAATCATGTTTTGAGGGAAGGTAGACTTTTTTACACAGAGTAGCTATTCGTGTGCAGGCCTGACCTTTACATAGTGTGTGCATCAAGTAAACGATCCCTACAGTCACAGCTTCATCAACTACCTCTGAGAGGAATTCTCAGCCAACCCACTTGCTGAAATTGCAAAGAATTCAATCTGTTTGTTTTGATGTAAAGATTCCATCTATCTTTTTTTCATAAAAGCTTTAGGGATGCCTAGCAACATCTCACAAGTGATTATCATGTAACTCTAAAGACATGTTTCTTCTCCCTAAATTTCTTGCTGAATGCATACTTCATACTCATACTTAGTATAAAACAGTATTTGAGTCAGAGCTTATTCTAAGAATAGAAATCTAAAGTTTGTTATGTGTTAGAAAGCTCCTGGTATCTTTCCTCTTTTTTTTTTTTTTTAATTTATCTTTATTGTTGAAACTAATACAGATGTACCCTCTTTTCTCCATTGATCCCTTCTAGCCCACTTCCTTCACCTGCCCCAGACTTCACCACACTACTGTGCCCATGGGTTATTCATATCTATCTTCTATCTGTATATAATAAAAGCCTAATATGCAAATTGCCCCTTCGATTGGGAGTTTGACCACTCTCTATGATGTGTGCTGACCACCAGGGGCAGCATGGAACTTGGTGGGCATTGGCAGCGGGTGGCAGTGGAGGCCAAGGCCCCAATGAGAGTGGGATGGTGGCAGGATTGTGAAGCAGATGAGTGGGTGGCACTAGGCCAGGGCAGGTGTGAGTGGGGTTTGATCTCCCTGCTGATCACCCTGATCACCCCATAGATGGCGACAAGTGGCAGCAGTGGGGGGCAGGGCTGCCACCCCGCTCCCAGGTGTTGAGGGAGCTGGGCAGTGGCCCGAGGACTCAGGCAGAGGGGGACACGTAGGGGTCTATTGGCCCAGGTGCTGCCCAGGGCCCAGAGGTCAGCTGGGACCTGCCCTTCCATGCCAGACACTTGCACTTCAATCACCGGGCAGGACTAGGGACCACACCCATGCACTGGGCCTCTAATATACATATAAATTCTTTGGTTAATGAAAGAGTTAAGCTGCACATAGTAAGAAAGATTTAGAACTGTTGCTAATAATGAACTATATCCTCTCCTTTAGAACCAAGAAGACACTCTGAGTATTCTTATGGATGTATAGAGAAGACATACTTTCTCATTTCAACCGACATTATTCCAGGGGCTTTGTTCTGTGGCAGACTGCTGTGAGGAAGGGAGGGTGACTGTTACTTCAAGCCATTGCTCTGCAGAAGGACCCGTTTGAAGCATGACTGCTGAAGGAGAAAAGAGTCACAGTTATAGAGTGACAGCTCTCTCTGCCCTATTATGTCCCTTTTGAAGGCTGAGGAGCTCAGCATCTGCGGAAAGGAAGGTATTCAGGTGATGTCAATATCTCTTTCCCCTGCAGATCCTTTCTCATTTTTATATCTCCAAATAGCCCTACATAAATACACACACACACACACACACACACAGCAAATACATAGCTGATATGGAAATATTACCTTAAATTAAAAATGTTTTCTCAATAAATGATAAACCACAGTGCATCTTAGTGGCTAAAAATAAGTTCATTTCCTGCTGCAATTTTTTTTTACTTTTCTGAGCTACAAAATAAGTTTTTATAACTCCAATTAAACTACACATTTGAGCATTTTTCTGTGGCATATATCCTTTTATACAAATTACAATTAATGAAACTTCCATGCCTGTCTATACACTCGGGGCTTAACATGCATATTTAAATATTAACAAGGCTCTGATTAAGATGCAGAAACATGTGTAGAGAAGCTAATGGAAATACTATACTCTTGTCTTGTCTTGCTTCTATGTTACATTCATCCAAATTCTAATTAGCAACATGAGAATGCAGTATGACTTCCTATGTATATTCTAGTTTGCTTATAGCACCTTTGGCTTAAGGGGTTGGAGAGAAATGAATATTTTAGCATTGAAATGGATACAAGTTTGATTGAATAGTAATTTCAAATGAATATTTAGATGTACACTATCTCAACAGGTTAAAATTTATTCCCCCACCCTCAACTTAGGCTTTTACAATTAATAAAAAAAAATTGATGTCCTATTTTGTCTTAGGCTTGTACCTGCTAATTCAATGGATTGTTTCATCATGTTAATAAGCTCAAGGTCACAGTTTCTGCCCAGCATGGAGCCAGCTATATCTGGAGGAAATTTGATTCTGAAGCTTCAAAACACAGTGCAACCTTTGGCTGAATACTTATATTGTAAAGTAATGTAAACTCTTCCCTTTGGGATAGAACAATAATAACGTAAACTACATTTCTACTCATGATGCAATGACAGGGATAAGATATTTATACACCTACTCACATTTCCCCTCTACTTATTTAACTTTCATGAGACTGTCAGTTCCTAGGGCCAAGGTCTGTTTCTGTTCTCTTTGCTGGATAAAATGAATAAATGAATCAGTACATGGAAGAAAGGAAGGATATAGGAAGGGAGAAAGAAAAGACGGAAGGAATGAAGGATTTATCTATTGATTGAGAATGGAAGCAGATAATATGCATATTTAAATATATTCAAATCTCTCCATCTAAAAAACAATCAACTTCTCACACTCCTACAATTACCAATTACTTATCTTTCTCTTCTCTTGCTCAGCAAAAATTCTTGAAGTACCTTCCATTTCCTATCCATTCACATCCTTTTTAATAGTTTCTAATCTGTTGTTTTCTCTACAAAATCACCCCAACAGCTCACACTAAGATATAAATGAACTTCTAGTTACTAAATGGACATTTCAGTCCTCGCATCTTCCTAACACTCAACAGAACTGGCCTTTTTGATCACTCTTTCCTTCTTGATGTATCTTCCTTACATGCTCCTGTTCACCCCCATATTTGTTTTTTAACCACTTCTCAATATCCTTTGAATGTTCATCTCTATATTGTGCTATTACATGTTGGCACTTCTGAATACCCAGTCCTGGTCTACTTCTTTTCTCTCCCTGGGAAATCCTAAAAAGAACCATCTCCAGATCTTTATTAGTCTATGTAATGATTACTCCTAAATGTCATACTATCCCTCTGAGTTCCAAGTGTTTATGCAACATGTGCACTTGGATGTCTCAAAAGTTGCCTGTGAGAACTGAGATCAAACTGTCTTGGTTATTTGTTCCAGTGAACTTTTACACACACACAAACACTCACACACACAAGACTGTAATCCCTGGCTGGTGGGCCTTAGTTGGTTGGGTGTTGGCCTGTGCACCAAGGGGTTGTTTGTTAGGTTCCTGGTCAAGGTACATACCTGGGATGTGGGCTAGATGCCTGGTGGGAGGCTTGCAGAAAGCAGCCAATCTTTCGCTCTCACATCAATGTTTCCCTCTCTTTCTCCCTCTCCCTGCCTCTCTCTCTAGGGATATATATATATATATAATGAAATTCTTGAAGATCAATTTGTAGCAATGGTTCTCAACCTTCTGGCCCTTTAATACAGTTCCTCATGTTGTGACCCAACCATACAATTATTTTTGTTGCTACTTCATAACTGTAATGTTGCTACTGTTATGAATCATAATGTAAATATCTGATATGAAAGATGGTCTTAGGCGACCCCTGTGAAAGGCTCATTCGACCACCAAAGAGGTCGTGACCCACAGGTTGAGAACTGATGATTTAGAGAGATTCTGCTCACCTGAGCAAGTTTATTAAGATTGACTTTACTAACCTTGCTTTGCTGTGGCCAGCAATTCTAAACTATTATTTCATGAATATTGCCCAATTCCAATTACTTCTCTGACTTGAAAAATCTTTTAAATGTCCTGAGTTTAATAAATATCTCACTCTGACATCCTCTTTTTGAGACACCAAGACCTTTTCAGAATACAATGGTCCCCCTTTATTTTGGGGGGTTATGTTCCAATGGTTGCCTGAAACCTTGAATCGTACTAAATCTTATATATACTATATTTTCTCCTGTACATACATATCCATGATAAAGTTTAATTTTTAATCAGGCACAGTAAGAGATTAACATCAATAACTAATAATAAAATAGAACAATTATAACAACATATTGTTATAAAAGTTAGATAAATGTGGTTTCTCTCTCTCAATATCTTTTTGTGCTCTATGAACAGTGCGGATACATTGACAAAGGAATTATTCACATTCCAGCTGGGACGAAGCAATATGGCATGGCATTTCATCATGATACACAGAATGGTGTACAATTTAAGGATTATAAGTGCTTTATTTCTGGGATTGTCCATTTAATGTTTTCAGAACTTGGTTGATGATGGGTAACTGAAATCAAGCTGAGACCAAGGAAAATGAAACTGGATAAGGGGGGAACTCCAGAATTTTCCCACTCCAATATATTTAGCTTTGCTTTATTAAAAAAGCAGATACAGTAATAATCCAGGAGATTTAGCATCTCAAGTCAACCTGCCCAAGAACAAACATAAGGACTTTCCGCACAAACTTGCTCATCTTTCAGTGTTCTCTTCTTTAACAAAACAATCGGCATGTCTGACCTGGCAAAGCAAACGCTTATGTGTCCCTCCCTTTAGTTTCCCATCTTTGGATCTACCAAGTTGTGTTGTTTTACCTCTCCCATAAACATTAGTAGAATAATCATAATAAGGTAAATTTAGTAATGCATGTAGTGTTTCATTCTTCTTCCAACGGAGTATTAGTCTAGGGAAGCAGAGGACTATGGGAATGTCATTGGGGAACTGTGTGCTCTATGCGGGCAGTAAGGATATATAGTCTCAGAGTATTTATAACCAATTAATAAAACAACTCAAACCCTATCAGTTTGTCATCAATGTGCTACAATAACTCTACACAACTTCAATAATACTACTCCTGGCTAAGAAACAGGTTCATTTCCCCTTTGCACACTTACTGTGCCATTGCGCAAATTTACCTCAAGGTGTTTGCTTACTTTCGAAGGCAATTCAGGGTAGCAGCCTAGGTCTGTGCCCAGTCAAACCTGCATTCTGACACAAATGCATACAAGCCTATATAATTAAGCCCTGACCTCCTTTCCACTTGTGTCCTGGCTAGCCTTGAAAAACCTGTCTCCTTGAATGCTTATCTTAACAGGAGCTATAAACCATACACAGCCCCACAATCTGGTCTCACTGCCAGCGCCAAACAGGGTCTTGGTCACTATCTCACTCCCCCCACTTATAACCATCACCAGGGCTGCAAAAGCCCTTGAAAATTCTGGAAGCCTAGTCCATATCTGGGAACAAAGAAACTAGGGGGATAAAAGGGAAAGTCCCACCGCATTAGGCATTCAGTTTTGGGAACTGATTCCCCTGAGTCACAGCACGCATGCTCCTGCAATTAAAGTGCATTTTCTGAATATTCCAAGTGCCTGTTGTGTGTCTTCCCACCACCTGGTAACTTCTGTAACAAATGAGCCTTTGAAACTGCTACTCTCACTAGGAAAAACTGCCAGCAGACAGCACTAGACTGCCTGGATTCCATGCCTGATTTTCCCAAGTTAGTGCCTCACTCCAGAAGTGATGGACATCTTTCTTTCTTTGGAAGAGAAGTGCAACAACCCATGCTGGAGGCTAATTCCAGCATGTCACAGTTATGCAAGAAGTTCATCAAAAAGCTGGTGAACCCTGGGGCTCAGCAGGGCTGAAGATCTGCATATATTATTGCCTGCTGCCAGACAGCTGAGGGCAGTTCCCCCAACCTGATAATATCTTCACTGTTTACCAAACCTTATCCTTGATATGTATATCTGCTTTGCTATAGGGCAAAATCTATATATATATATAAAAGCCTAAGTGACCATCACAACCAAATGGACAACAGAACAGGCTGCATGGTGCAACCAGGCTTGCAGAGTGGGCATTTGGGAGCAACCAGCCTGGCAGGGGGTGAGGGAGAAGTGAGCGGTGACCAGGTTGGCAGATGGGGGCAGTGAGGAGTGACCAGGCTGGTGGGGGTGCAGTTGGGGGCAACCAGTCTGGCAGTTAGGGCAATAAGGGGTGACCAGGCTGGTGGGAGGCAATTAAGGCAACCACCCTGCCAGATGGGTGGGGCAGTTGGAGGTGACCAGGCCAACTGGGAAGGGCAGTTGGAGGCAACCAGGCTGGCAGGGGGGGCAATTGGGGGCAACCAGGCTGGCAGGGGGGGCAATTGGGGGCAACTAGGCCAGCAGTGGAGGCAGTTAGGGTGATCAGGCAGGCAGGCAGGTAAGCAGTTAGGAGCTTGTGGTCTCAGATTGTGAGAGGGATGTCTGACTGTTGGTTTAGGCCCAATCTCCAGGAGGCAGTGGGACATCCCCGAGGGTCCTGGACTGGAGAAGGTGCAGACTGGGCTGAGGGGACCACTCCTCTTGTGCACAAATTTCATGCACTGGGCCTCTAGTGTGTTGATAAAAAGCTAGAGGTTCAGAGATTCAGAAAGCTCAGTTACTAAAGCTAAGCCCCATCTGGTTCCCCCAAGCTGCTTTCCAAATTTATATTTTATGTCTAGTTTATTTAATTTACTCGCAGCCCCTTCTCCAGATTCCTGAACCCTTCTAGATACGGATAACACCCTGGCAACCCCAGGCTTCTCTTTGCAGCAAACTCTAATTTCATTCACTCACTCAATAAGCATTGATTGAGCACAGTTATGTCAGGCCCTACAAAAACATCTCTGCCTTCTAGAAGCTAACAATTCCATGGGAGATTCAGATAATAAATATGATAAATAACATGTGTGTGCACATACAGACACACACACATTGTTATTTAGATAAAATACATAACATACTTAAGTGAAAAAATAATTCAGAGAAGAGGAAGTGGAGATGGGTATGCAAAGAAGGAGTTGGACATTTTTTTCTGTGTGTGTTTTTTCTAACATACTCATAGCATGGCTGTTTGTTAAAATCTATATGTAGCCAAGTAAGCACTTACTCATTTTAGCTATTAACTCACCCACCCTCAGGAGATTCTTCAAGTTGTACCAAGACTAAATTTCCTGGCATGAGGAATGTTTTATACTAAGCTATTTTCATTACATGACACAGTCAGGGAAGCAACACTTCAGTTGTGTATAGTTGTAAGAACAATTTTGACTAAAATCTACTTTATTGGTGACAACCATTTTTTCATACATTGTAAAAAAAAAAAAAAAAAGTCTGGTTTCAATGAGCTCCAAAGTATTCACAAAGTACTTAATTCTATTTTTCTTCTTTTTCTTTCTCATCACTGCCTTTCTCCATTATGTAAATTTATTCAAACCTATTTTTGGCCATTCGAAAACCTTGAGCAGAGTATGGAAAGGAAACAGAGACCCTTTTGTGTCTTCAGTATATGAGGAATGCTGACACTGCCCCAAAGGCCACTTCTACCAAGTTTATAATTTGTGTTATAAAAAACAATGGCTTGTGCCCTGAGATGTTTCAATCAACTAGGATCAACACTCAGAAAATAATTGCTGCTCTATCAAGTCATTAACTCTCATGGAATAAATGTGAATTAGGGAAACAAGAATAGAATCGATTTAGAGCTCTAATTGGTTCACAAGTGAAGCCGGCCACCTCCACTAACCACAGAACAGAGCCCAGGTGAAACGATGAAGCCGATGAAGCCGGCTGAAGATGGGCTCTGTCAGCAGACTTGAAATCAAACCATCACTTCTTCTCCAAAAGTGGGGGGAGAGGTCTTACAGAGCATCTGACTGGCTTCATTTCTGGGGAGCACTGAGCAGGAAGAATCCATTTTGGGGATTATGGCTATTTAGATTATATTTTCTAATAGCTAAGCTGTGAAATTTAGGAAGATGTTCAAGGTTTTGCCTCTTAATGGAACAATTATTTTTTGGCAGGACTCAGTCAAATCACTATTTCGAATTGCCAGCAAGATCTGCATGTGTAATGTGAAGAGGCCTTTGGCAAAAAAAGTGAAAATATCAGAAATTAATTAAGGCGATGAGGTGTGAATTTGGGTGTAAAATTAGTTTGAAAAAAATTGAAATAAAGCTGGAAGTAAAAGTTGTGGTAAAGTCCTGCCATTTCCAACTTATTTTGAGGAGGAAGGCTGGTTCTGCAAGGCCATTAAACCAAACAAAGCCCTGTCCCCTGGGAGGTAAGGCCAGGGAGCCTTGTTTTTGAGCCCTGTATCTGGGGGAAGGGTAGATGAAAAGAATTCTCCCTTCAGGGCCTTGGGGGGAGGGAGTATATTTGCAAATCAATGAACTCGAGGGGCACTTATAAAGCAAGGTTCTCGAGTGCTACCCCCACTCTGATTTGGATTAATCCCTGAGTCCGCGCGTGTATTAAAGTTGTGATTTCTCCACCTCTTCAAAGCATCGCTTAGTTTTTGTGGTCTTTCTGCAACAATTTGGTACATTTCAGGGAAATAAGGACATGTATAAAGTGGTTTAGTTAATCACAACATGTTAAATACTTGGAATAAAAATATTGGCAACTTAGAAAGTTGATTATTACCATTAAATATCAAATGCATTCAGGGTGAACTATTTTTTTTTTTTTTTAAGAATCAAGACTATTGGTTGCAAAACAGTTTACATTCTCAGATTAAAATCTGGAGTACCAACTGAGCAATCTACATCAAGCTCCTCAGATTCATAAACCAAACAAGAAAGGCTGTAGGGAGACCCACAGACAGACTAGGGTACATGTTAGCTCAGACAGCATGGCTGTGAAGTGCTGTGAAAGGAAGAAAATGGCAAGAGAAAATTAAGAAGCCAAGCATTTTAGAGGATATTTACCAAATAAAAAAGGTATTTAATGTCCCTTATTACTATTTCCTTTCCTAGAAAAGTATGATTCTGGTCTTTAAAAAACACACAAATAATTGTTTGTGCCTTTACTTCCCTGTATATGTTTACTGGGTGACTCAGAAAGACTCCTTAAAGGATCTGAATGTTATAGGATTCCAGGGCGGGAGGAATAGGGAAACTGAGACAGGAAAGTTAAAACAAGGCCCAACAGTGGGCAATTTGCAGCCATTATCTTTCCCAGCCAAGGATACTTGAGAGCAAATAGTTAAATGCCTCCCTAACAAGAGAATGGAGAGGAGCAGCGGAGGGTGGGGAGCTGGAGGGGAAAAAAGCAGTTTTAGTCCCTAAACGAAGAAGCCAGCAGTCTCAAGGCTGGGCAAGGCACAATTGCCAGGTGCCTCGCATGAATCCTGGGAAGGCCACAACAAAGTGAAAAGAGACCTTGAGAACGGATGTGCACCAAAGCATTCCGCAGAGGGATTTTGAGACCTGAGAACAGGAGGGTATATAACACCTCAGACCCCCACCCAACCTGCTCTTCAGGTTAGCTGAGAGCCCGTCTGTGCTTCATAATCAGATGCATAGGTTTGCTTGCCTTGCTTCTTTGATAAAGGTGCATGTTTTAATTGCTTTAACAAATTGGCTTAATCACAAGGCAATCAAGTTCTCTCATATAAATGCATTTACATGAGATGACAAGGATAGAGGCTGAGAGACAGCCCTCTCCCTCTGACTCAGGGGGCTGTAGCACCCCTCTGATATCCATGAGAGGTGCCTCTAACACTAAGTAAACATGATCAAGAGTGTCATCAATTCTCTGGATTGGGTATGCAAAAGATCTGCACTGAATGCAATCAAGATGCTCTTATTCCTAAGGGAAGGCTATATTAAAAATGGAGTGTGGGGAGCTACATGCTGACCTGCCTACGTATCTAACTGCAGGTCATGGGGGCAGTCACAGCTGCTGAAAGTCTGAGTCTAATAAATACCACGGGACAACTATTTCTAGGAAGTACAGTGGAACCTCCATTCTGGAACTTAATTTATTACAGAAGGCTGTTCGAGAAGCAATTTTTTTTTGGAAAACTGAATCTTTTTTCCCCCCATTATCAATAATGTAAATTGAGAATTACTCCATTCCGGACCCCGTTGTTGTTCTCATAATATCCTTTTCACTTTGCTGTTATTACGGATGTTCTTAGAGCCCACGGTGACCTACTGCACATATTTAATAATAAGCAGCAACAGACCTCCTTGTGGGGACACCTGACCCCGGATGCCATCTGACCTGTCCAGGTTTCTGCCTTTAACTTGGCACCATGGCTGGAGGAGAGGTTGGCCCAGAGGAGGGTGGAGGTGACAGGCCAGCAGTTGCTGGCTGGCAGAAGGGCCTTGGTCAGCATGGAGGCTGGTGCTGGGAGTCCCATAGGGCGTGAGTGGAGCGGGTGGGAATGGAGTCAAGGGTGTGGGTTAAAATTAAAAGATAAACTAAATAATAAAAAGCAGCAAAAAAAGCAAAAAGACATGAAAATATTCATAGCACAATTTCCTGAGATAATAATAACATGACATTGAGCGGTAAACTGACTTACACTTGCTCATTCTCTCCTTTGTTGCCTGAGAGATGTGTGATTAATCATACCGCTATCAGCAGGAAAAGATTGTCTGGTTGAGAACTGAAGTTTTGCTCAACAACTGAGACATTTTTTTCCGTGAACAACTTGATTGAGGACTGGACTGTTTCAAATAGTTGGATGTTCAAGAACCAAGGTTGTTTTCATTTAAATCTTACTACGTAAATTTTAAGCCTTTATTATACTTACCAAGGAGTCACTGGTCCGGGGAAATAAAAAAAGAAAACAAGAGAGTAATAAGAAACAAAAAAAGGGATAAAGTTTGCCAGTTTGTAGGCTATTTATTCTAAGACAAGGAATATGAAATCCTAAATTAATCAACTTTTCCTCTCCATCTTACTTTTAATAATAGTAAATTATTTCCTACCACCAGAACATGTGTAGCAAATATATATATATTTTAATGTCAACTTGAAAATAATCAATCTGCTGAGGATATTGCAGTAGGTAGTTAGTTATTAACAAAGAAATCACCTGATTACACCTGATTAACTAGGAAGGGACAGGCTCCCCAATGGCCAGCCACACCCTCCCACCCAAGGGACTTAATCCCCAGGCAGCAGGCAGGACACTCTTCCAATCCCCCTGGGGAACCACTGCCTGTTAGCCAGGATTGCAGGGGGAGGGATAAAACAGTGAGGGGGGAATTCTTTAGCGGGGCACATGCGCAGAAGAAACCAGATGACACAGGGGGAGTTTAGTGCACTAGCTGTAGAAGCCAGATGATAAAGCCCGACTTTGGGGCATGCACTCTAGGAGCCAAACTGGTGACCACAAAGGGAAGGAGTCTAGCCCGAGGAAATCTGGGGAAAGGGTCAATAGGCTAAGGGCAGGAAACCCCAGAAGATCCAGGAAAGGGGTTGGTTAAAGGGAGGGTCCAGCACAGCCTGGGGAAGACCCAGGAAATGGATGGGGCAGATTGAAACACAGCCTACTTGATCTTGAAACCAAGGCGACATATGGAAGATTAACAAGGATCTCAGGGCAGTTGCTACTAGAGCCTATCCACCCTCTATACCCCCCAAGGGCATATTATTTCCTTTCACCCCAATAAATCTTGTCTCTATACTGAAACTCCCATGCGTATGACCTTAGCCTTTGAAAGCTTTTCTCAGGACACTGCAAGAACCCATTTTATTTCCAGCAACAAAGACATCCATATCTTTATTTAAAATTAGTACCTCCACCACTAATACAAGGCAGCTTCTTCAGAAAGGTTTTATTTAGTCATGTCCCTTGATTAACTTCTTAATAATAGCAGGTTAGGGCGACAGCTGGGTAGCTGGCCCCAGAACTTAAACAATGGATTGTGATTTTCTTTCACATTCTCTAACTCTCTGATGACACATCCCTTACTCCTCCAGCTCTCTGTACCCCAGAATTGCTAACAAATCGTCAGTATAGTATCCAGGGATTCACAACATAAGCTGTTGATGTCTGTGAAATGAGCAATCTCAGATTTGGGAAGAGTTTAACAAATTAAAATTTATTTCTAAGATCACCATCATGTCTCTGCCTAATCAGAAAAGGCTTTCTCTAGACCCAGTCCCCACAAACTATTTTTTGTATGGTCACAGCCCATTTTTATCTCATTTTCTAAGAGAGAACTTTTTATCTTGTTCTGTTTTTAAACTAATAAATATTGGTAAGAAATTTCCTAACCTTGAAGTTTCCAACTACATGCTAGAGACATGTACATGTACATAAGCCAGTAAAAAATTTATGTTGATTAAATCAATTATGGAATTAGAAATCAAAGCTAAGTTCTATGGGAAAGATTAATTCCAGATGGGGGAAACAGGATGTGGCCCTAGGCTCATGTGAGCCTCAAAACATTATTACATCATTCCTATGATTTAGACTTTTGATGCTATAAATAATCTTATGGATGGATTGTAGATGTATTATATCAAAGGCAGAGAATTCCATAGGAAAGTTATTAAAATAATATAGATAAGAGGCAATAAGTCTGATTCACCATTAACAAACAGTATTAAATAAGAAATTATGCTGACAGCTACTGGTCCATCATCTTGGTTAACTTGGTCTTCAGGTTGAGATTTCTTTTCAATTTATGTTCTAAATTCCAAAGGTTTAGCATTAATATAAATACATATATACTTATTCTGTTCAGTATTTTCCCTATCCAAATAATTACACTATTCCCAGAAAATTTTCCTCATGTTTCCATAGTTAGGTTAGCACTTTCTTCAATTAAACCTCTCATAGCACTGAGAGAGGGAACATCATAAAAAGTTCCCTCATCTAACCCAAGATTCACCAGCCAAACCTGTCTCTTCATTCCCTAGCTCTTCCCTCCTAAGGAAATCAGCACATCTTCATTTGGGCTCGCACACATTAGCATATTTAAAACATTCATCCAGAAATTCTGGATATTGATCCCATTTGAAATCTTTAAAATATTTAAGTTCGCTGTCATATGCTATCACACCGCATTCGGCAGTCACCTTTGTGGGAGAAAGGTGGCCTCATTACACCTGTCATTTCTGAAGGCTTGGTCCCAAGGATTCCTCCTGGACATCAAGAGGCAGGTGTCCTACTTTTCAGAACCATCAGAACTCAATTACTGTCCAAATCTGTCTTAAAGAAATTTGCTGCAAATTATTTTTGCATCCATAGCAATCCACCATATTATGAATATAAACATTTTATCACAGCTACAAATACGACATTCAAACACAAGCCCACTGGAATAGTGCAGTATGGATGTCATTGTTTAAACTGAGCAAACCATCCCCTCCTGCAAAATCCTCATCTACATACACACTATACTGTAATCTCTCTGTTCACTAGAGTGACACATTCTACCATAAGGACAAACATTTACTTGTAAGTAACACCCTCTATGTAGCTTATTTGCTTCATTTCTATTCAACTTAAAAATAATTGACCATCAACTATATATAAAGCAGTGTCATCATATTGTTTTAGTTTATTGTTTTCTTATCTTTCCTATTTGTTTTCAAACAACATATATTTACTCTAGTGTATGAAGAGGGCCTTTTTACATTCTGGATAGTATATGATAAAGTACATAAAACAATGCCCTTTTGCTGAAACTGGTATTATTATTTTTTTTTTTTGTTCTCTTTGCAAAAGTAACATCCTTTTTTCTTTCTTATTGAACATCAAAGTGCTTATCAAAGGCTCTGAAAAGAGACCAAATCACAGTTTTCCCAAAGAGAAGCTTACTTTTCCTCAGGATAAAAAAGTCCCTCGCCAAGATCCTGTACCTGCGGTGCTGTCTTGTCTCTCTGATTAGGGCTTTAACTCTCTACGTGTCATGTCATTCTTTTTCTACAATTTTCCTGATATATTAAATTTCTAGTTAACATAAAATAGTTAATAGGGTTTGCTCTTACAGGCATGTTTTAAAACATTCTTTTCAAGGTACTGTCCTGATTCCGAAAATATTTCTAAATATTTTTATTAGTTCATTAATAAATTAAATTTTAGATTTTGTGAAAATGAAATATATATATATGTTAACTTTTAAGGAGTTCAATATAAATACAAATAGAATTTTTATTTTTTTCCTTTAAAGCAAACATTAGAAAGTTGTTTTGTAATATTTAATAATCATTTTGAGTCATTGAGTGTGAATGCAATATAAATATTGAGGGAAGAACTCCATTAATGAATGTACTTAATTTGAAATACTTTTAAAATCTTCAAATAAAATTACTAAAACAAAACAATATTTGCTTTATGAAATTATCATACTATTTCAGTTATCATGGCTTACTTAAGTCTTGTCTTTCGTAAAGCTAAGAAGGAAGAAAATAAATTAAAAATAATTCTGAATAATCTAAGCCAGAAATACATGATGGTTGATTAGTTTAGTGAGCAGGGCGGGCAGATACAGGCAGGTAGATAGACAGTCTTACAGGAAAACAAGTCCATGGATCAGAGAACAGACCATTCACTTGCTCACATCTTAGGACTGTTTCTTACCCCAATCCCCTCGGGTGGTGTAGGGGAGTCCTGATGTGACTTGTGCATATATTGGTGAGAACCATAGGAGAATCAGGAAACTCGGACTCACAAAGGGCAGATGGCACACTGGCCAATCCTCGCCCAGCATTGAGAGAAACCCTCACTCTGCATGTAAAGGGACCTTCTCCAGCGCGTGGAGAAGTTGTCTGTCTTCACACACTGGTGTGTAGAAAACAGCACCGAGGAAGATAATCTTAGCTTGTAAATCTCTCTGGAGCGATACACAATCTCTAGCTTCTAAAACCTTTTTAGTTTTTTTAAAAAATCCTCACCCAAGGATATTTCCCCATTGATTTTTAGAGAGTGGGAGAGAGAGGGAAAGACAGAGAGAAACATCTATGTGAGAGAAACACATTGATTGGTTGCCTCCTGCGGGATCCCTGACCAGGGCTGGGGCCCAGGAGGGGCCTGCAACTGAGGTATGTGTCCTTGACTGGATTCCACCATAGGCCGGCGCTCTATCCACTGAGGCAAGCTGGCTAGAGCTAAGATTTTTTACTTTTTAATCATCCTTTTAATTTTGCCAGTGTTTTGTTCAGAAAGTCCAACTATATAATACCATGAAATATTCATGTTGGATTGTACCCTAACAATAGTAATCATTATAATTAATTTATCTTTAAAATACTGTAAGGTTGGACCTATTGTTGGTTTTATTTGGAAAATAGGAAAATAAAGTGGTTTGTTTTTTAATTATTTAAAAGTGGTTTATTTTCTATATTTTTTTTATTGATTTCAGAGAAAGGAAGGGAGATGGAGAGAGATATAGAAATATCAAGGGTAAAAATCATAGATCAGCTGCCTCCTGCACACCGCCTACTGGGGATCAAGTCAAATACTCAAACATGTGCCCTAACCAGAACTCGGACCTGGCTCATGGGTTGATACTCAACTACTGAACCACATCAGCAGGGCTAAAGTGGCTTATTAAACTGCCATTAAAAGTTAGATTTTTATATTTACATTCATTAACATACAGAAAATGAATATATACAAATAGTCCAATTATTTAAAAATAAAATTTATCTGTAATTCCAAATTTTTGGAGTTCTGTATATGTGTGTGTGTTTGTAATAAAAATTAAACATCCTGAATTAAAAAAAAAAAGAAAACATGAAAATTGCATTTGCATTTCTTGACTAAATTACTCTACAAGTTAGTCATATAACAAGATCTTTTAAGCTCCTGGGTGCTGTGGAGCTCTTAGCCACAGTGTGTTCCAAGGAAATGGTATAAAATTTAAGCTTTACTCACCTGAGTGACTACATTTATCACCTATAGAGAAGACAGCATTACAACAGTTTTAATTGCTTAAGCCCTGTTTTACCTTGTATTTGGAAGCTTGCACTAACTTATAATACTTTTAATAGCATGTATAAAATGTTTCATTTTAATAATGCAAGATGTAAGATTGAAGAAACCTGTTAAAAGCATAGTTGAAAATTAAAACATAAGAACAAATTTAATTATTTCAGGGTAAAAACATTGTTTTCTCATTTGCAAGTCATTTTTCTCTCCTCTGAACTCTAGATTGTATTGGTGTATCTCATGGCCCCTCCCATCTATTTTACTTACGTTATCTTTACTAGATTCTAGATTACATAGTGACATCTTCATATACTTCATAGCTTGTACCAAGTAGCCTTATGCAGGTAGTTCTCAATAAATGTTGATTTAATTAATGAGTTTTATTTTCATTTTACCATCCTTTGTTTCCTGATTGACAATTTATTATCTAAGCGAACATTCTTTTAGTGGAAAAGATTTCACAACATCAGTAATAACAACAACTAAAAGGAAGTGGCTGTAATCACACTAATCTAATCTAATAATCTAATCTAATCTAATAAAAGAGTAAAATGCAAATTAACCATCACTCCGAGACACCTAAGTCACGCCCACTAGCCAAGCCACGCCCACCAGCCAAGCCACGCCCACCAGCCAAGCCATGCCCACCAGCCAATCAGAGCGACTGTATGCAAATTAACCCAGCCAAGATGGTGGCCGGCAGCCACAGAGCTAGAGCAAATAGGAGGCTTCTATTTGGAGGAAAATGCCTGTCTCAGCTGGCTGGGCCTCTGCTCAAGGCACATAGTTTCAATTATAGAAGCCATGGAGCTGAAGCAAACAGGAGACTTCTTTGCCTGCCTAAGCCTCCGCTCTAAGCAAAAAAGTTTCAATTATAGAAGATAAATAAACCCCAGAAACCTGATTCCAGCCAGCCTTACTGGGACGTTGGGTCAATGGGAGCTGTGGCCAGCCTGAAAACAGCTCCCAGCCTCTCACCCAGGCTGCCCAGGCACCCCAGTAGGGACCCGAACCTTGAAGGGACTGTGGGAAGTCTGAAAATGGCCCTCAGCCCCTCACCCAGGCTGGCCAGGCACGCCAGCAGGTGGACATCCCCCAAGGGGTCCCAGGTTGGGAGAGAGCACAGGCTGGGCTGAGGGACCACCCCCAGAGTGCACAAATTTTTGTGCACCGGGCTCCTCATTCAATAATAAATAGATAATGAGACATTGTAACATATATCAAATAATTGTAGTGATATAAGCACTGAGTAAATTATATATCGCATTACATAATAATAAAAAACAGCCTTGAGGTACTTTGATAAAGTATCAAATGGAATCTTCAAGTTAAATAGTTGCTGTCTTAAAATAAACCCAATAAGAAAATGTTCACCATTTCTCTTGTGTATTCTATGTTACTATCATCAATATATTGTTTTAAGGGAAATAATGATATCAAAGGGCATTTAATGTATATAAAGCATCACAATGCTTTTAGTCTATTTAGTTGTTTGTAATGTACCATTCCTTTTTTAAATTAACTTCTAACAAATATCAGGTTAAACTTGAAAGTAGAATAATAGCAAGTGCTGGTGAGGATGTGGAGAAAAAGGAACCCTCATGCACTGCTGGTGGGAATGCAGACTGGTCCAACCACTATGGAGATCAGTATGTAGTTTCCTTGAAAAACTAAAAATGGAACTCCCATTTGACCCAGTGATCCCACTTCTAGGAATATATCTCAAAAAACTAGAAATACCAATCAGAAAGGATATATGTACCCCTATGTTCATAGTGGCACAATTTACCATAGCTGACTTGGAAACAGCCTAAGTACCCATCAGCAGATAAGTGGATTAAAAAACTGTGGTATATCTACATAATAGAATACTGTGCTGCTATAAAAAAGAAGGAATTCTTACCACTTGCAACAGCATGGGTGGACCTGGAGAGCATTATGCTAAGTGAAATCAGCCAGTAAGAGAAAGATAAATATCACATGATCTCACTCATTTATGGACAATAATGAACAACATAAACTAATGAACAGAAGTAGATCCAGAGACAGAGAAGCATCGATCAGACCGTCAAACCTCAAAGGGATGTAGGGGAAGGTGGGGTAAGAGGGAGAGATCAGCAAAGAACTTGTAAGCATGCATATAAGCCTAGCCAATGGACACAGACACCAGGGGGGTGAGGGCATGAGTAGGGGGTGGGGCAATGGGGCCATAAGGACACATATGTAACACCTTAATCAATATAGAAAAGAAAAATAAAAAACCACTGGGGCAAAAAAGAAAAGAAAAGAAAATGTACTAATTGGATGCTGATCTGGATATGTCAACAAGAAACTTTTACAAAAAGATAAGCATTTTTTAAAACTGTTTAAAGTATTACAGATGTCCCTTTTGTTTTTTTTATTCCCATTAACCCCTTCCACCTGCACCCGCCCTTCCCAGGCCTTCATCACTCTATTGCCTGTGTCCATAATATGCATATGGATTCCCTGGTTAATCACTTTCCACCCACCCCTCCACCCCACCTTCTCTCTGAAATTTGTCAGTCTGTTCCATGCAAAGAAAAGCATTCTTTAAATTGGATAATAATTTTACTTCTTATCAGAACTCACTAAAAATATTTTTAACAATAAAATTGCCCTTTAATTTAAAATAAAAAAGTGGAATCTATATATATAAGAGCTTAAGTGACCATCGCAACTGAATGGATGACCAAACAGGCTGTGTGGGGCCACCAGGCCGGCAGGGGAGTTAGTGAGAGAGACCAAATGACTGAGCAGCAGGCTGCTTGGGGCAATCAGGCCAGCAAGGGAGGCAGATGGGGGAAAACAGGCCAGCAGGGGGGGGGGGCAGTAAAGGATGACTAGACCAGTGCAGGGGCAGTTAGAGGTGAGCAGGCCTGGGAGGAGGGCAGTTGGGAGCAAGTAGGCCAGCAGGGGTGGAAGTTGGGGACAAACAGGCCAGCAGAGGGGTATTTAGGGGCAATCAGGCAGGCAGGCAGGTGAGTAGTTAGGAGCCAGTGATCCCGGGTTAGAGAGGGTGCAGGCTGGACTGAGGGGAGCCCCCACCATGCACGAATTTCATGCACCAGACTTCTAGTAAATGAGATAATAACTGAACTCTTTAACTTAGAACATCCAGCAATAGATATGCTTATTATCCCTAGTTAAGTGCAAGTTAAAATATAAAAATGTCTTTAAAACAATTAAGAAAAATTAATTTTAAAAAGGTTATTTGGGAACCAAGGGCAGTTTAGAATTAAACATTTGACAGCCCTTTCAAAGGATAACATATTTGTTCCTAAATACTTCACCTTAGCATAGATCATAGCCAGTATCAACTCTGCTGGTGCCTGTTGCATTCCTCACTACCAAGCTCTGTAAGCTTAAAAGGAAATAAAAGCCAAGTATGTCTTTGATGAAACATTGAACATTATTAATTTTATTATAACTTGACTCTTGATAACATATCTTTTAATATCCTGTGTATACATGAAACAATTCTGCTACATCAAGTGTAGCAGAATTGTTTCAGGAAAAGCACTTATAAACTAAACTATTTTCTTCATAAAACACAATTTTCAACCACAGGGTTATTCAGACTTTTCTATTTAGTAAGCATTTTCTCAAAAATTAACAAAGTGTTCATACCTCTTCAAGGAAAACAACTAACATTTTATTAATTCACTCTAGTATTTATCCAGTGCTTATAATACCAGAGTATTATAAGACTTTATGTTCTTTATTTTGGTAATGAGGCTATTAATTTTGTTATTAATATGTAAAACAATGCTATACAATATTTTGCATGCACAAATGGTTCTGAACATGTTCTTGTCATAATGTGTTTATTAACTCAGGCTAACAATAATTGAAGGCTTACTATGAAGCAGACACTGCATATATGATCTCATTTCATCAATCCCTGCACCAATTCTTTAAGTTTGGTGGCATTATGATTCTATATAGGAATAAAGTAAAGAGATACAGAGGTGTTAACTGACTGGATCCACACCAAAGAGCTTTAAGGGATAGAGTTGAGATTCCTATCCATGTGAAATGATCCTAACCTCTTGGCCTATATTCTTAACAATTTATTCAATCTAATCTAATAAAAGAGTAATATGCAAATTAGTCATCACTTTGCTACTCCCAAGCCACATCCACCAGCCAATCAGAGCTATTATATGCAAATTAACCCAGCCAAGATGGTGTCCAGCAGCCACGGAGCTAGAGCAAACAGGAGGCTTGCTTGCTCCAGCTATGAAGGAAGATAAACTTCCCACCTGCCTAAGCCAGCTGTGGCCTCTGCTCAAGGCAACAAAGTTTCAATTATAGAAGATAAATAAATTCCAGCTACCTGCTTCCAGCCAGCCTTGCTGGGGGCTGTGGCCAGCCTACAAACAGCCATCAACCACTCACCCAGAATGGCCAGACACCCCAGCAGGACCCCCTCCCTGAAGGGAATGTGGCCAGCCTGAAAATGGCCCGCAGGCCCTCACCCATGTTGGCCAGGTGCCCCAGCAGGACCCCCACCCTGATCCACGACACACTTCAGGGCAAACCAGCTGGCCCCCACCCGTGTACCAGGCCTCTATCCTATATAATAAAAGGGTAATATGCAAATTGATCCTAACAGCAGAACAACTGGGAATGACTGGTCATTAGGAAACACACTGACCACCGGGGGCAGACGTTCAATGCAGGAGCTGCCCCTGGTGGTCAGTGCACTCCCACAGGGAGAGCTCTGCTCAGTCACAAGCCAGGCTGATGGCTGCCAGTACAGCAGTGGTGGTGGGAACCTCTCCTGCCTCCTCAGCAGTGCTAAGGATGTCTGACTGCAGCTTAGGCCTGCTCCCTGCTGGCAAGTAGACATCTCCCAAGGACTCCTGGGCTTCCAGAGGGTTGTCTGACTGCCAGCTGAGGCCAATCCCCCAGGGAGCGGGCATAAGTCAGCAGGTGGACATCCCCAAGGGGTCTCAGACTGTGATAGGGCTGAGGGAATCCCCCCTGAGTACACTGGGCCTCTAGTTTATAATATATTTTGCCTAAATTCTAGCCAGCAGTTTCTTTGCTAGCTACACAATAAACTTATTTAAAGCACAGAGATATCCCTTCCTTTGGGGCATAGTAGTTAAAAGTGGACTTTTTTGATCATGTTATTCTTGGATGTGTATGAAGTTAATAAAGTATTGATAAAAAGCAGGTACTTTAAATGATCAAGACAGATCTGAGTTTAGTTCTGACTTCATTGTTTACTAAATGCTGACATTTTGGGCAATTTCCTCAATCTTTCACCCTCAGTTTCTTTATCTATAATATGATGGCACTATCTGTAAAAACTTCAGAATGTGAGGATTAAGTTTGATTATTTATGTACACCTACTAACAGTTATTGGCACTTGTGAAACTCAGTAAACTTACACTCGTCCATATGCATTCTTGTACTCCTATGCCTTAAATACCTGGAACTCTTAGAGGAGATGTAATACAGATCAATGAAAATGATTAAGTACCTTGAAAATAGTTTAATAATTAAAAAATAGAGATTGCAGGAGGAAACAGTAAAAAAAATAGACATTTAATCCCCATATTGAAGAAACACAACTCAAAGGAGATTATCAGTCAACTAAGATAATCATCTCTTTTCAATTTCAAACAATAGCAGAAAGTACTCACACACTCACACAACAAATTGAATTCATCCAAGGAAGCCTAAGGTATTCATCACACTACTCGCCTTCTGAGACTGCTGCTCTGTCTGTATCCTCCCCATAGGTCTTACCTTTCTAATGCACTTTGAGGGAGATATTGGCAATAACTGCAACTCGGCATCAGGGTCTTAACCATCAGCAGGGCAGGCCACAGGTACCTGAGAATGAAAGCCTGGGGAACAGCTCGCAATCATTTGAAGTTATCAGGTGGGATAACTAAAGTGACTTCTAGGCTAGTTCCCAGAATTCCCAGAAGGATTATGTTTCAGCCACTGGTAGTGGTAACTTGCTTGAAAACAAATTCTTCATTGGGGGCCTTTCTTTCCCTAGCTGACTCCTCACTTTCTATCAGTGTTTCTTTCTTGGGGTCTCTTCTCAGATAAATTATACAAACTTGAATCCTTATCTCAGGGTCAGAGATCCAGAGACTATTTATATATTTTTCATCCCTATATTATTCATACTTGATTTTAGTTCCTGGTATGTTATATGTACTCAACAGATGTTTGTGAAATTAATTGATTAGTTTTTCAGAGTAAGTGCTCCGTGAAGTTGTCATATTCCTTTTATTATACCAGGTCCTGGCAGAATGCCTGGTATAAAGTAGGCACCAAATTAATATTTGTGGAATAAACAAGTGTGCCAACTTGCCAGTATTGTTTTAAAAAAAAACACTCTCTTTGATTACTAATAAAAGATGAATTAATAATGATTAAATCAGAGTGGAAATTGAATAAAACTTAAATCTACCACAACATTATAAAAATTATTAATAATAAAAGTTGAACTATTTAGTTGCTTAACCATATGTACATTCAGTTACTGAGTAGCACTAAATTTAGGTAAAAACCTTAGCTATAGAATCTTGTGAACTATTAATATTATTTTTCAAAAGTGTATATAGAAATATGCCACCTTATTTGCAAATTTTCTAACCAAATTAAGTAACAATGAGGAAAAAGGCATTAATTGATTGATTTTACAATATTTATTCAATGTCTACTAGGTGTTAAGCATGTTTCTACCTTCATGGCTTTATAATTTTGGGCTAAAATCAACACCAGAAAATATATTTTATATTAACACACCTATACAAATGCATATTGCATGAATGCATAAATATGTTCAAACTAAAAAAAAAGCTGAAGCATATGTATTTACTAGAGGCCCGGTGCACAGAATTCATGCATGATGAGGGGGTGTGGGTGTCCCTTAACCCAGCCTGCCCCCTCTCATAGTCCAGGACCCCTCAGTGGATGTCCTACTGATGGTCACAGTCTGGCAGCAGAGGCTCAGAGCAGGTGCCGTGTGTGTGTGTTGGGGGGGGGTGTATGTGTGTGTGTGTGTGTGTGTGTGTGTGTCACTGGGGGCCTGCCCCCAGCCACACTGTGGAGGCTTGGAGCAGGCACCCCTCTGTGTTGATCTCTCAGGCTCCTGGCCTCACCTGCATGTTGTTCTCTCCCTTGAGCTGTGGCCAGGGCTGGGTGCTGCCTGCCAGCCATGCTTGCCTGCTCTTGGATCACTGTGGCGACCGAGGAGCAGGCCCTACTGTTTGCTGCCTGTGGGCTGCACTTTCCTGCTCATGGTGGTGACCAAGAAGCAGGCCCTGCTGCTTGGGCCTGCCCGCGCCATGCCTGCTCACAATCCGATCGCGGTGGCGACTGGGAGAAGGTCCTGCTGGGGCCTGCCTGCTGGCAGTGCTTGCCTGCTGGAGGGCAGCTGCTCACAGGTTGCTGAGGCAATGCCCGCTGAACTCATGTTGCCAGAGTAACGCCACCAGTGTCCTGCTCCATCGCTATGGGTGCCTCCATCTTTTCATGGAGTGATGGTTAATTTGCATATTACTCTTTTATTAGATGGGATGCTTAATACATTTTATTAACTTTCACATAAATTTCTTTTATTCTATCTTATTTCATTAAACAAAACTACTTCACATTATCCATTAATTAATCTGATTTTACTGCTCCCAAGTGGGTTCCAACTGACATTTCAAAAATTATGAGCTAAAATAGCATATCTCTTTAAAAGATAAATGAACATAAATCAAGTAATTTTAAAAACAAATATCAACATTACCATTGTGTGACTGCAAAATAAAGGTACACAGGATTAAGAAGGGTACATGCCAAGAAGACAGGAAGATCTAAATATGGGGAAAAGAACAGTAAGGGGTCTTCCTCAAGATGTGGTGATTCAACTGAGATCTGGGGAAGGCTTGGAATAAATTCTAAGAGAAGATTATTTAGAGAGAATATTAATGGCCTTTGTAAGACAATGAGGTAGGAGACATCAGAAACAACTGTCATGGTGAATGTAGTTAATAATACTGTATTGCATGATTGAATGTTGCTAAGAGTTAAAAGTTCTTATCACACACAAAAAAATTCTGTATCTATGTATGGTAACAAATGTTAACTAGACTTATTGCGCAATAGCAATATATACAAATAACAAATCGCTATGTTGTACACCTGAAACTAATCTAATGTTGTAAGTCAAATACATATTATACTAGGGGCCCGGTGCACAAAAATTTGTGCACTCGGGGTGGAGGGAGTCCCTCAGCCCTGCCTGTGCCCTCTCATAGTCTGGGACCCCTCAGTGGATGTCCTATGATGGCCCCAGTCTGCCAGGCGCCGTGTGTGTGTGTGTGTGTGTGTGTGTGTGTGTGTGGCCACTGGGGACCTGCCCCCAGCCGCATCTGAGGCTCGGCGCAGTCCTCCTGTGTGTGTCCACCTGCTGCGGACCTGGCCCCAGGCACACCATCAAGGCTTGGAGCAGGAACCCCCTCTATGTTGATCTCTCAGACTCTTGCCCTCCCCTGCATGTTGTTCTCTTTTTTGAGCTGTGACCAGGGCTGGGTGCGGCCTGCCTCCCAAGCTTGCCTATTGCCCATCTTCCTCCAGCCACCAGAAAGCAGGGAAAACCCCGCCTTGTGGTCAGGCCAGCCTTTTCCTGCTCCCTGATCCTCGGAAGGAACCTGGGAAGCCGCCAAGCAGGCTGCCAACTCTTTCCCACTCACCCGTCCCCTGCTGCGTTCCTTTCCCACTTCCTGGTGCCACCAAGGGGTCTGGGGAGC
The DNA here is from genome assembly GCA_004026665.1 of Murina feae. Classification (NCBI taxonomy): domain Eukaryota; kingdom Metazoa; phylum Chordata; class Mammalia; order Chiroptera; family Vespertilionidae; genus Murina; species Murina feae. The sequence continues at coordinate 322 of PVJC01000072.1, read as the reverse complement.
TGCCAAGCAGGACCCCGGCCCCTGCAACCTTGCTTTCCCGCTCTCCGGTGCCCCGCAAAGGGCCTGGGCAGCCACCAAGCAGGCCGAGACGCACCCCGCCCCCGCCGCCTCTTTCCCGCTCCCCATCCCACCACCTTGTTTTCCCACTTCCTGGTGCCCTGCAAGGGGCCTGGGAAGCCCACCAAGCAGGCCACTGACCCCCTGCCACCTCTTTCCCGCTCCCTGATGCCCCGCCAAGGGCCTGGATAGCTGCCAATCAGGCCACCAACCCCCTGCCACCTCCTACCCGCTCCCCGATGCTCTGCAAATGGCCTGGGAAGCC
>PVJC01000071.1:170295-180885 GCA_004026665.1 Murina feae | reverse complement strand
ATAAATAAATTTAAAAAAATACAAGCTCCCAAAACTCAACCAAGAGAAATAAAAAACCCCGAATATGCTGATAACTACCGAAGATATAGAAACAGTGATCAAAAATCTTCCAAAACAAAATTCCTGGTCTGGATGGCTTTGCAGGGGAGTTCTACCAAGTATACAAAGAAGAACTAAAACTTATCCTCCTTAGACTATTTCAAAAACTTCAAGAGGAAGGCACAATTCCAAGCTCTTTCTATGAAGCCAGCATTACCCTAATCCCAAAGATAAAGACACCACATAAAAAGAGAATCACAGACCAATATCCTTGGTGAATATAGATGCTAAAATCCTCAATAAAATTCCAGCAAATCAGATTCAACAATACATTAGAAAGATCCTACACCATGACCAAGTGGGATTTATTCCAGGGATGCAAGGATGGTACAATATACACAAATCAATAAATGTGATACATCACATAAACAAACTGAGAGACAAAAATCACATAATCATATCAATCCATGCAGAAAAAGCATTTGACAATATCCAACACACTTTCTTGATAAAAACTCTCAGCAAAGTGGGAGTAGGGGGATGATACCTCCAAATAATAAAATCCCTATATGACAAACCTACAGCCAACATCATACTCAATGGTCAAAAACTAAACACATTTCCCCTAAGAACAGGAACAAGACAAGGATGCACACTTTCACCATTCCTGTTCTACATAGTACTAGAAGTACTAGCCATAGTGACCAGATAAGAAGAAGAAATAAAAGGCATCCAAATTGGAAAAGAAAAAGTAAAACTATCCTTATTCGTAGATGGCATTATACTATGCATAGAAAACCCCAAAGACTCCATCAAAAAACTACTAGACCTAATAAATGAATTTGGCAATGTAGCAGGATACAAAATTAACACCCAGAAATATATGGCCTTTTTTATATGCCAATAATGAACTCACAGAAGTAGAAATTAAAAAAAAAAATCCCATTTACCATTGCACCAAAAAAATTAAGATACCTAGGAATAAATTTAACTAAGGTTGTAAAAGACCTGTATTTGGAAAACTACAGGACATTAAAAAAAAAGAGATAGAGGATGACATAAACAAATGGAAGAACATACCATGTTCATGGATTGGTAGAATCAACATCATTAAAACATTTATGCCACCTAAAGCAATCTAAAGATTCAATACAATACCTACTAAAATACCAATGGCATAATTTAAAGATCTAGAACAAACTCTCCAAAAATTTATCTAGAATGAAGATCCCAAATAGCCACAGCTATCCTGAGAAAGAAGAACAAAGTTGGAGGGATCACAATACCAGACATCAAACTATATTATCAAGCCATGGTTCTCAAAACTGCCTGATACTGGCACAAGAACAGACATATAGGCCAATGGAACAGAATAGAGAACCCAGAAATGGAACCAAGCCATTACACAAAATTAATATTTGACAAAGAAGGCAAGAGCATACAAAGGAGTCAAAATAGTCTCTTTAATAAATAGTGCTGGGAAATTTGGTCAGATAAGATGCAAAAAAATGAAACAAGATCACCAACTTATACCATACACAAAAACAAACTCAAAATGGCTAAAGGACTTGAATGTAATTTGGGAAACCATAAAAATCCCACAAAACTCCTTAGGCAGCAAAATTGCAGACATGTATCATAGCAATGTCTTTACAGACACAGATCCTAGGGCAAGAGAGACTAAGGAGAAAATAAACAAAGGGGACTATATCAAAATAAAAAGCTTCTTCACAGCAAAAGAAACCATCAACAAAACAACAAGAAAGCCCACTGCATGGGACAACATATTTGCCAATATTATCTCCGAAAAGGGTCTAATCTCCAACGTTTATAGGGAACTCATACAACTTAACAGAAGGAAGATAAACAATCCAATCAAAAAGTGGGCAAAGGACCTAAATAGAGACTTTTTGAAAGAAGACATTCAAAAAGCTAAGAGACATATGAAAACATGCTCAAACTCACTAATCATCTGAAAGATGCAAATCAAAACAACAATGCGGTACTTTCTACTCACATCTGTCAGAATGGCTATCATCAACAAATCAATAAAGGACAAGTGCTACAGAAGATGCGGAGAAAAAGAAACCCTTCTTCACTGCTGGTGGGAATGCAGACTGGTACAGCCACTATGGAAAGCAGTATTAAAAATGGAACTTCCATTAGACCCAATAATACCACTTCTAGGAATATATCCCAAGAAAACAGAAACACCAATCAGAAAGGATATATGCACCCCTATCTTCATAGCAGCACAATTTACAATAGCTAGGATTTGGAAACAGCCTAAATGCCCATCAACAGTGGTGAGTTCATTAGAAAATAATGGTACATCTTCACAATGGAATACTATGCTGCTGTAAAAAAAGAAGGAATTCTTACCATTTGCAGCAGCATGGATGGAACTGGAGAACAATATGCTAAGTGAAATAAGCCAGTCAGTGAAAGAAAAATACCACATGATCTCACTCATTTTTGGATAATAAAGGACATTACAATCTGATGAACAAAAGGTAGATACAGAGGCAGAGAAGTATCAAACAGACTGCCAAATTACAGTGGGAAGGCTGGGGTGGGTTGTGGGTGGGAGTAGGTAAGAGATCAACCGAAGGGCTTATATGTATGTATATAAGCATAACCAATGGATGCAAGACACTGGGCGGGTGGGGTGAGGGCATGTGCAGCGAGTAGAGGAGGCCTGGGGAAAGTCAATGGGGAAAAAAAGAAGACATATGTACTACTACCTGTAATACTTCAAACAATAAAATCAAAAAAAAGAAAAGTAAGAGAGAGCAGCTAGAGCAGACCCGAAAGTAGACAGAGTAGGTTGAAACCAGGACCTGCTACACAGAAGAAAGACACATTATGTGAAATCTTGCAGTTCTTGTTAATATGCAGTGTATTAAGAGGTCTTAATTCTTTCATCCCTTTTATAGTAGATCTTGAGGATTTTCTTTAGAAATTCAATCCCAGACTGATAAATATCTTCACAACTTCCCTTACTCATTTTTCCTCTCTTAAGTGAAGAGACAGTAATTGCACAATATTTATTTGCCATAAACTGATTCAAGAAATGGGTCAGGATCTTTTCAATAAATATTTTATTCATGCATGGAATAAATGGTTGGCATACTCCATGATGTGGTACTATACTGTGGGCTAGGTGTACAGTAGCAAAATAGGCAAATGTGGTCCACATACATATGAAAATTATAATCTTCTAGTAGAGACAAATGCTAAGCAGAAAATCACACAAATAATCAAGTATTGATCCTAGTAGGAGTAGGAGAATCAAATGGGGAGGAGTGAGAACTAAGCATGAAGAGGGAAGGTGCCAGAGGCACACTGAACTAGTTTTGCAATTTTGCCAAAGGCTAACCTTTGCTAACTCTAACACAGGGTTCTGCTTTTATTCAGAGTACAAACTTTCCAACATGTTCCTGTGATCAACTCAGGGAAAAAAAACTTTTCCAAGGATGACTGACATTAGCAGTCTTTTGACACCTATCTGAAACGAGTAGGTTTTGGATATATGGGATCTGTGGGGACTTGCTCCATAAGAGTGGGCAGATATTTTCAGTTGCAGGACTTCTGGGCAATGAAAGGAGGGTATAGCCCTTTTAGGCTGGTGTAACCAGCTCATTTTCATTCTCCAGGAACTAAAAGCACAACCATTTTAAGCTGATACATATTGGGGATCTATCTTGAAGTTTGTGGTTTTTAAAGAGATTATGCAAGGAGATCACAAAGTGGAATGATCAGAGTGTTAGCTCTGATGGTGCACTGCCTGGGTTTGATCTTGACTCTGACATTTACACTATGTGCAATTTTAGACGATTCACTTAACCTCTTATTGTCTCTTTTCATGTGTGCAAGAAGAATGGTAACAAAACCAACCTCACAAGGTTGTTTTGAGGATTAAATGAAATAACATGCAAACTATAAAGAGAACCTGTGTACATAAAAATTGCCTGGTAAATGTTAGGTATTTCATTTTGTGTACATATCATATTTATACTTCTTACTAGGAGCCCGGTGCACAATACATTGTGCACTCAGGGTTGGGGGGGTGTCCCTCAGCCTGGCCTGTACCCTCTCACAGTCTGAGACCCCTTGGGGGATGTCCACCCGCTGGCATGCCTGGCCAGCTTGGGTAAGGGGCTGATGGCAGTTTGTAGGCTAACCAAGCCCGCCCTGCCCACCCCACAGCCTGCGCTGCACCTGCCTCCATGGCTGCCGGCCTCCATCTTGGCTGAATTCATTTGCATACAGCCACTCTGATTGGTTGGTGGGTGTGGCTTAGGCATCCCAGAGAAACGGTTAATTTCAATATTACTCTTTTATTAGAGTAGATAATACTTATGAGTATTTGTTACTGTGCAGGAACACTGCATTGAGTAGGAATTTCTACAAATTTCTAGGCTGTATATCCCTTCCCAACAATAAAGATAATGATTATCACATAACATTTATCTTCAATATATACAACATTGGACTGAAAATTTCAGGATGCAGTTAGAAATGCTATATAAAATTATGAACAAAGGTTTAATGATAGGTCATTTTAAAAGGGCAAATTCATGTAGACTCGAAAAGGAAAATATTTTCCCCATTGAAGGAAACCATGGTAATATCAAAACTTCAGCAAAGCCTACTTCTAGCATAGATATCACTAAAGCCTTTCCTTCCCACTCAGAAATAATCATACACCTAAACCAAGTAGGCAGTATCCTTTTTTAATGAAAGAAAAGGTAATTGTGTCAGCTGTCTAATGTTTCTTAATAGTCTATATACTGAAAATTGAAAATTCAAGAATGACTTAAGTACTTTTAAGATAAGCATCGCTATTTTCTACTCTCCAAAATAAGTTTAAAAACATTAACACTTTTAAAACATTGACCATATGGACCTCTTCCCATATTCTAGCTGTTTTATAATCCTTGCATCTTAAACATTTTTTTGTTTATAGAAGGAAATTAAATATTTATGATCTGTTTATTTTCATATGACACTGTGGGATGAACATGTCAGATCTTAAAATTCCCATTTTACAGATCAGGAACCTGAGGTTACATAGCTTTCCCAAAGGCAATGAAATGAGTGAATTGCTTCATCACAGGCAGAATTCAGATCTTCTCATATCATCTGATTTTCCTTTGCATTATATCTCATTAAAGCAAATGGACTTTGATCATTCATACAGAACAGAAATATTTTCTTTTTATATCTTACTGATGCCAGGGCATACGTTTCTGTTTATTTTACATTAACAAACCAAAGGTTGAAATTGACAGGGAAATTATCTTTGTCTCATGCTTAATAATATTAATTTCATTGGTTCATAAACTCAGGAGGTAGCAGGTAGGCAATATTCCAGCTGTGAGTCTGGCCTCTGGATTTCCTGAGTTTTACAGGTAGCTTCCAAGGGCCATGCATCTGCACAGTTAATCTGAGGACTGTGTCTTGGAAGACACTGTTCTGTGTTTCTACACTTATGATGTGGATGGGATTGGAGTGTGTTAAGGAAAGACAAAAACTGGATCTGTGTACTTTATATGATTTGGAAAGCATAATAAAATAATCCTGGGAGTCAGGAGATTTAAGAGTTATGAAAAGAAATAAGCAAGTTTAAGTACAGGAATCTCCCTCCCTTGATCCTATTTGCTGCTCTTTACTCCAAATTAATTTCTTAATATCCTGATCCAAACCCTATACCAGAGCACTTTTTCTTTTTTTAAAATCCTCATCTGAGGATATTTTCCCATTGATTTTTAGGGAGAGTGGAAGAGAAAGGGAAAGACAAAGAGAAACATCCATGTGAGAGAAACACATTAGTTGCCTCCTGCATACGCCCTGACCAGGGCTTATAACCAAGGTATGTGCCCTTGACCAGAATGGAATCCAGGACCCTTTGGTCTGCAGGCCAACACTCTATCCACTGAGCCAAGCCAGCTGGCGCATACCAGAGTACTTTTATTTGCCAAGGTTTTCTTATAGTTTATTGTCCTGAAAACTTGAAAATCTTTTAAGCGCTGTATGTCTGCCTTCAGCCAAACAAGCTGCCTGCTAGGAAGTGCATAAGGACCACTCTGAGCACTTCAGCAGATCCGCCAGCAATGAACCAATGTTGATAATTGCCAATCCCAAAGTGCCTGGTTTAAGGAATCCTTTGTATCACAAAGTACTGTCGCACATTTGTAAAGTCTCTCATGAGTCAGCTCCCCCTCCATGTTGCCTATCAAAGAACTGGATAATATAGAAATGTGAAAGCAGCCAGGCTGTTCCAGAATTTATGTTTCACTTTCTTTTTGATTCAAGAGCAAATTTGTGAACATGGGGTGTTCTGTCGCATAAGCAAACGAGTTAGATTAACAGAGAATTAAGAACACAATATTATAGTCACAGTTAGACCACTTTCGTGTAGACCAAATTGTACCTAACTATTCTACTGTAATTGAATGGGAAGATTCAAGCACTGAGGCTAAATGTGTATAATCCTGTTTATTCTATTGAAGCAGTTACATTGTTCCTTTGAACACTGTCTTTTCCTCACTTCTCTGATACAAATTTATTTAAAGACAATGGGATTTTCTACTCCTAAAAAAGATACATTGGCAATTTAAGGGTTGTTATTGTTTGTTTGCTTTTAGGAAAAATGTGTAGTCAAACTACATAATAAACAAAGTGTAAGGCAGGTTAACCAGAGATATTTCTATTATAAAAAAATGAATTAAAATGAATCAATGTTTTCTCCTGGCTGGTAGGCAGCTCAGTGGTTAGAGCATTGGCCTGCACACCAGAGGTTTAAGGTTCAATTCTGGTCAAGGACATGTACCTGAGTTGCAGGTTGGTTTTCCAGAGTCCTGGTCAGGGTATATGCAGGAGGCAACCAATAGATGTTTCTCTCTCTTCTCTCTTCTCTCTTCTCTCTTCTCTCTTCTCTCTCTCTCTCTCTCTCTCTCTCTCTCTCTCTCTCTCTCTCTCTTCTTTTTACCCCTCTCTTCTTCCTCCACTCAGAAAATCAATGGAAAAACTATCCTCACTCCTTAGATGAAGATTAATAAAAATAAATAAAACATAAAAAAATAAATGAAGCAATATTTTTAATATCTTTACACCAGAATCAGATCAACTTTATGATTAATCCTGTCATTTGAACAAAAAGCAGTTTGCAAAACAGCCAGTTTACTGAAGAAGCAAAATATAATGATGCCATAGCTCTGTTATAATTAAGCTATTGATCTCTAAACTAGCAAAATCTGCTCTGACCCAGCTTTCAAGCCAATTTAATGTTAAATCAGAATGAGTATATTCAACTTCATGTGCCTGCATCACAACCAATTTCCTTTCTTTCCACACTACCACTAACATGGGCACCACCAGGAGGGCTTAGAGTCACCAGGAGTTAATTAAATTTGTTGTTGGAACTTCTGTATTATACTCAAAGACACAACTCAACTAGCTAGAGTCTTATGATTCAGTTTCCAAACACATTTTCCTTAATTTTTATCTATCCTGAGTTATTCCAATGGACTCTCTCTGAGCTTTATTCTGAGTTTTTTTTTAGAGAGTTACCCTGGCTCCCAAAGTCCCCTGTAGCTGGATCTTTCCTTTGTTTACCAGTGATTTTCCTCCTTACATTCTGTTCCTGATCTTCATTCTATGTCTATGAACTTGACAGGGGACAAAACATCCGTAGACTTTGTTCCCTCCTCTCTGGACTCTGCCCAATTGGGACTGCTCAGAGCCAGAGTGATCTACAGTCTGGAATGAACTATTAGCCTCTAGAGGTCCTAACCATCTTACCTATATTTTTCTCACTGTAATAGAGTAAAATTCTACACATTTTCAGAGATATCTTCACATCTTAGTATTTTAGAAATAGCTTTACAGGTCCATGGTGCTGAAAATGTTAAGTTGAATGACACTCAGACTTACCATATTTTCATGTATATTTTTACTTCAATTAAAAATAGAAAGAGGACCATATACTAAACATACTCTGACAAATCTATACTAATAAAAGGGTAATATGCTAATTAGACCGGATAGACTGAACATCTTTGGGAAGTTATTACAGACATCCTTCCTGACAAAGCTGAGGGCATGGCTGGCTTGCAAACCCTCGGCAGCACCAAGCTCAAGTTGGCCCTGTCTCCCAACAGGGACCCTCACCCTGATCAGGGACATGGCCAGCCTGAAAACCTCTGGTATTTCCTCATTCAGGCTGACCCTGCTCCCCGAGCAGGGACCCCCCAACCTGATTGGGGGCATGGACAGCCTGCAAACCACCCGCAGCCCCTCCCATCAGCTGGCCCTGTTCACAGTGGGCATTCCCCACTCCAATCCAGGGCCTCCTTCAAGGCAGGCCAACCTTCCCCTACCTGTGCAACAGGCCTCTATCCTATATAATAAAAGGATAACATACAAATTGATCCTAACAGCAGAACAATCAGAACAACTGCTAGACCAGTCACTATGAGGCACACTGACCACCTCTTGGTCTCTTTCCCTGGCCAGCAGGCTCCAATCGCCTGATGGCCACCCACAGCAGGGGCAGGAATAGCCAACCTCTCTGTCTCTTCTCCAAGCTATCAGGCACCAATCATCAATGGCAAATAGAGAACCAGGGGTGGGGGCAGAACTGACTGCAGGCAGCTGGGGAATATGGCACAGATTGCAGGCTAGGCCTAGGGACTGTACCCACACACAAATTTCATGCACCAGACCTCTAATCCTATATAATAAAGGCCTAATATGCTAAGTGTCTCGTTGTCCAGTCAGCCATTCAACCAATCAAAGTACAATATGCTAATGATATGCTAAGGCCGCTCAACTTCTCAATATGATGTACACTAACCACCAGGAGGCAGATAGTTGACCTGTTGACCAATCACTATGATGTGCACTGACCACCAGGGGGCAGATGCTATAACTGGTAGGTTAGCTTGCTGCTGGTGTCCAGCCAATCAGAACTGAGTGAGATGAGCTGGACACACCCTGGAGCCCTCCCGGCAGTCCTTCCCTGGCTGGCCAACCTCCCGAGTTCCTCTCTGGCCTCAATCATGCATCGGTGGGGTTCCTTAGCCTGGCCTTCTGGCAACCCGGGACCCTGCGGGGGATGTCGAAGAGCCAGTTTCAGCCCATTTGAAGAACGACTGATCTCTATGATGCACACTGACCACCAGGGGGCAGACACTCAACACAGGAGCTGCCCTCTGGTGGTCAGTGCACTCTCACAGCGGGAGCACCACTGAGCCATAAACCATGCTCAGGGCTAGTAAGCAAAGTGGTGGTGGCAGAAGCCTCTCCTGCCTCTGCAGAAACACTAAGGATGTCTGACTGAAGGCTTAGGCTCCCCCGAGAGTTCCCAGGCTGAGAGAGGGTGCAGACTAGGCTGAGGGACACCCCCTTCCCCCCACCCCGCAACTGCATGAATTTCATGCTCCGGGCCTCTAGTAAATACTAAAAATGGAGAAATGAAAAAGTTAAGCACACATAGAGATTATCAAAAAAGGGGTATTTTTTTCAAAAAAGATACGCAAACAAAAAAGTTTAAAATAGAGAAATATTTCAACTTTTAACAATCCTCCATGTTATTCAAACCTATTTTATTTTTCTTTGTTCTAAAATTATTTGTCATAATAAAAATATAAGTGAAGTAAACATGATATTAAATCAAGAAAAAATCATTATAGAATTAAAAATTTCAAGAACCTTCAAACAGATAGTTACTTCAAGGTTTCAAAGGATGATTTAAAAATATATTTACCGAGATCAAAATTATTGCTTCTTAAAAATGATTAGTATTAAGTAAGAAAAGTAAACTGGAAGTTCTATTATTATATTAAAACTTAGGGTAAGGGTTCTGTTTTTTAAAAAACATTGTATTAATGTAGGGAATATACAAATATCTATTTATCAAAAATGATAAGTAAAATAACAAAACAAGAGATTCTAGAAATACATCTGCATATATGTGAGATCTTAAAGAATGGCAAAGTTGCTATTTCAAGTCAGTGGAAAAAGGATGTCTGCTTTGCTACATGGTCCTGGAATTGGATTAAATCCATTATAATTTTCCATCCTGAGCCATAAAGGTTGCCTGCTTCCTCTGAAATATTTGGCCTTGTGGAGGAAATTGATACCTAATCAAAATCAACTCCAACAATGCCAGAAAGGATGCAAGAGAGAGATGGATGTCTGGTAGGAGAAACTTTGTATTCAGACCAAACTGATTCTCTCAACTGTGACTTTACAAATTATGTAAACCTTTCTAGACAATTAACCATTTCTGTTGGACTTTAAAATTATTGATATATATTTGATTACAGTATTCTTTTATAACATAGCATTCTCTATATTTATATTTTTACTTTGTCTTCATCCTTAATATGTTTTCTTCATGCTTTATTAATTTTTTTCTTCAAACTTAAAAAATATAGTGTCTTTATATATAGTTGCAAAACAGCTATTTCATTTTATTGCTCAACTTTAGAGATTTGATATGTACTGTATTAATACCTTTATTTAAAAATATAATTTTTAAAT
>PVJC01000071.1:95454-170195 GCA_004026665.1 Murina feae | reverse complement strand
AGCAGTGGACCTTCATTTTTTTCTCCAGCAGTGTGGTAGAAAAACCCCAGATCACCTTTTTGGATTCTTATTACCCAAGTTACTAAGAATATTACCGATGGCATACAGGAAGCTTAGCCAATGAGCAGTAAGAAAAGGTGTTTCCTCTGTAGTTCACTCTGATCATCAGCTCCACCCCTGCCCAGGCCTGCAGCCTCTGGCCGAGGATGCAGGCCTGGGTCGGGGACCCCCAAGCCCCTCCGATCACTGGCTTCACAGAGTCCAGGCCTCTGCAATCACCAGCTCTGATCCTACCCCCTGCCATTGCCAACTTTGCCCTTGCCCAATGGCAGCCTCTGACTAAGGCTGCAGACCTGATCAGGGGACCCCCAGACCCCTGCTTTGCTGGCTCCACTGGTGCCCAGACCCCTGCAATTGCAGGCTCCGCCCTTACCCCTCTGATCTCCTGTTCCACTCCTCAGGCTCCCAGCCTCTCCCACCACCCACCTGGCTAACAGGCCTGACCACCATCCCAGTGGTGGGACTGAGCTGGACTGGGTGCCACCACCATCTTGTGGCAATGGGGGTGGCCATTATGTCACGGAGTGATGCCTAATTTGCACATTACTCTTTTAATAGATAGGATATGTGGCTAGAGGTAGAAGGTATTATACATTCACTTGGGGTTGGCAGCATGTTTTCCCATATGGTAATATATTTCTCTCTTCTTTTCATGATATCATAGTACTTGGAACACATTCCAAAGTCTCTGGTACTCTGACATTCCCAGTCTCAGAAATGCTCCACTGATTTGTTTGTGACTTTTTACCTGAGAATGGGACTAATCAGCTCTTTCTTAGCCTTGGAATCATAATTGCACTTATTTCCCATCAGCACCTTTATTATCCTCAATTCCACTATAAGGATCTTGGAGTTTAGATCCTAGAGTTTTTCTGGGCAAAAAAAAGAAAGAAAGGAAGGAAGGGAGGAAGGAAGGAAGGAAGGAAGGAAGGAAGGAAGGAAGGAAGGAAGGAAGGAAGGCAAGCATTATTTTTTAAAGGTTTTCTATTTTATTTATTTATAGTAAATAATTTCTGATATCCTTTGGATATTGGCACCATTTTGGTCCTATCTATATTCTTTTTTTCCAGAAATTGTTCACTGATATAGTCTGTTGATAAAAATACCAGAATGTTAAGGATTTATTTACTTGTTCTGTTTGTTATGTTTGCTCTTAAGTATATTTTGTTAATTTGATGGGATTTAGGAGAGAAGTCAATCATTGTGTGTTTGATAGCCCCTGCTTTTGTTTAACTATAAAAACATACCATGCCTGAAGCAGTGATTCTCAAACCGCAGCCTATATCAGAATCGCCTGTGTTTCTGATTTTACAGGTATGAGGCGGGTCCTAAGAAGCTGCGTTTGTAACCATTTCCCAGGTGATACCAGTGCTGCTGCCCAGGACCCACATTTGGAGCATCACCCTAAGAATTTCCTTCAAGCATATGTCTTCAAATCCTACTTGAATCAGGGCTGTAGCCTTATGGATTACTTGGTTGAAACATTCATTTTCAGATCAGGAAAATTAGAATCAGTGAAATTAAGGAACTACACAAAGCTGATTGATTAAGAAAAACCCAAGTAACACATTTGGTCCAGGAAATAAATGAACTAGCCTGTTTTTATTTTTCTACTGTAGAATTTTTCAGTAAATATGTTTGGATTGTCCATTTAAGAAGATGGGCCTGAATTTTAGCAGAAAATTTTGAGGAGTTTGAATCCGTGCTGTCTTCTAATACCCAAAGGACTATAGCTCCATTTGTTGGTGTACTTGTGCTTCTGTTTGTGTCTCAAAGCACTTCTGTAGATGTGTGTGTGTCGGCATAGTTAAACACATTACCACAAACATTCACTTCCTCTTGCTCTTTTGACCTTTGGCTTCTTTCTTTCTCCATTTCAAAAAAGATTTCCTTATCATTTCTGTGCAGATAATGGAACTAGTCCTTTTTCACTGCTGTCATTTAATTGACATTTTAAACTAGATTATATTTAAATATTACACATTATGACTTACCATTAAGTTATAATTGCAGTGAAATTTAAACTAGAATCAATATTAAGTCTTCACCCAAATCATTGTATTCAACTTGATTAATGATTGTAATTGATTGATGTGAATTAAGAATGACAGAGCATTTAAAAGCATTAGAATGATCAACTACATTTAATTTTCACAGCAATACCCTGTTAGAATTCTTTACATGTTGATAGTCTTAGAGTTCAGAATTCTTTTAGAAACTAGAGGTCTGGTGCACAAAAATTTGTGCACTCAGGAGTGGGGGGGGGTCTCTCTGCCCAGCTTATAACCTCTCACAGTCTGAGACCCCTTGAGGGATGTCCACCTGCTGGCTAAAGCCCACTCCACAGGCGATTGGGCGTAAGATGGCAGTCAGACATCCCTCTGGCAGCTCAATAGCCCTCAGGGGATGTCCAATTGCCAGAGGAGAGCAAGCCTAAGCTGCAGTCGGACATCCTTAGCACTGCTGAGGAGGCAGGAGAGGCTCCCACAACCACCGCTGTACTGGCAGCCAGCAGCCTGGTGTGTGGCCGAGCAGAGCTCCCCAGTGGGAGTGCACTGACCAACAGGAGGCAGCTCCTGCATTGAGTGTCTGCTCCTTTGTGGTCAGTGTGTGTCATAGTGACCAGTCATTCCCAGTTGTTCTGTTGTTAGGGTCAATTTGCATATTACCCTTTTATTGTATAGGATTATATAGGATAGAGACCTGGTACATGGGTGAGGGCCAGCTGCTTTGCCCTGAAGGGTGTCCTGGATCAGGGTGGGGTTCCTGCTGGGTGCCTGGGAAGTCTGGGTGAGGGGCTGATGGCTGTTTGCAGGCTGGCCACAGCTCTCATTGACCCAATGTCCCAGCAAGGCTGGCTGGAAGCAGGTTTCTGGGATTTATTTATCTTCTATAATTAAAACTTTGTTGCCTTGAGCAAAGGCCACAATCTGCCTAGGCAGGCATTTCCTCCATTGGTGGTGCAAGGAAGCATCCTGTTTGCTTCAGCTCTGTAACTTCTATAATTAAAACTTTGTTCCTTGAGCAGAGGCTACAGCTGACTGAGGCAGGCATTTTCCTCCATTGCTGGAGCAATGAAGCCTCCTGTTTGCTCTAGCTCCATGGATGCTGGCCACCATCTTGGCTGGGTTAATTTGCTTATAGTCGCTCCGATTGGCTGGTGAGTGTGGCTTGGTTTGAGGGCATGGCCTGGTTGGTGGGCATGGGTTAGGTGTAATGAGTGAGGGTTAATATGCATAGTACTCTTTTATTAGATTAGATAGTCATCAGATTTGGGGCAATAGTGTTCTTTCTAAATTACCAAATTTACTATGAATATTTTGATTTTATTAGTGGAATTACACAAGTATTTTCTCATATTTACACATTTCCTGCTAAAGTTGTCAGAAGATAATGTTTCATGAGAATACTCATAAGGAGAAAGGAGTAGACACAGGGCATGTTAAAACTACCATATTTCAAATTTTCAGGGGAAAAGTTCATGTTTTACTAAATGTGCTCATAAATAAAATCCAAAGACAATAATTTATAGTCATGCTTTCACATTTGGGCTGCACTTAACTTTTCTATTAAATGGAGGCCAAGGATTGGTGCAAGCACACTATGCCTCAAGGCTTAAAATTGGCATCACAAAGGGATATACAGCTTTGTGAATATATAACCTTTGGACTTATATATTTAGTCTTTTTTTCCCTAGCAACAATAGAGAGATTGCTTACTTGATCAGTTTAGGTAAATTAAATTGATTATTTTGTTTATAATGAATTAGACAGCTTTTTAAGATGAAGAAAGTAGATACTTCAATTTCTATACTAAAATGGAATATGATTGAAGGATTAATACAATCTCTATATAACCAAAATTATCTCTTAGAGTATTTTGTTTTCTTAACATTTTCAGAGTTGAAAAGAATTCTGGTTTCTTAACTAACTCTTGTTTTGGCTCTCTTCATATCAACAATGGAAAATAGCCAGTTGTGGAGAAAATGTTGATGGTTTTGCAAGGTACAGGAATGTAGTTTCAAACTTAGCTATGTATAGAGTCAGCCTTTTCTTCTGCCAAAATGAATAAACCTCTGAAGTTCACCTTAAAGTTCATGATGGAGTCAACAGAACAGTTAAGCACAAAGGGAGAGCAGATTAGAATTAAACAGATTTCCACCAATTACAAGATACATTTCAACATTAATTTTAATCCACTAAATTAAAGCCTTATAATGTCACTGTAAGTGTATTCTTGAGGTGAGCTTGGGGGAGTGGGATATGTTTGATAGCTGAAAATATTGCCTGAACTTTAACAAATGCTTAAGCAGAACATTCTTTGGCTTTGATTATTGAGAAAATCAAACTATTTCAAACAATATAATATTAATCATCATTTGAGAAATAAGATAATTATATATCATTGCATTTTATCAATTAAAACTACTCTAATAGTTTCCTATAAATGTTTTTATCAAAGTTCTATATATTTAAAGCTGGAAAAGTCTAACAATTCTGTAATTATCTATCTTAAAACACATTTTTATAAAGTATATTAAATTTAATGACAACTCAAGAGGCATTCTTAAAAGTTGTGTATTTTGAAATAATATGTCATTTTTCTTATTGGTTTATGCTTTGAAAAAATTCAAATTTATTCTGTTATACTTTACAAGAAGTATTGAGATTTGAAATGGTTTTACTTATGGCAAGAAGTATTGTAGTAAATTACTGGTTCTATTATCATACTGCTTCTTTTGAATACCTGTAATTTTAGGTTGTAGCTCTTTAGGACAGAGTCATCCTTCAGTAATTTGTGTCTGATAAAGGAGTTTGGTTGATAGGTGCTTATTTCTGCCTAGACTTATCTCAACACTAATCTTTTTGATATGAGAATGATACCCTATATTTAAAACATGAATATAGGTTGCAGTGTAAGCCAACATTTAAAGATAATGGATTATTCATTTTTATAAAAATAATTTCAATTTGAAAAATATAAAAATAGGAAAAAATTATCCATAGTCCATTTAAAAGGGACAATTATTTTAACATATAAATTATTTATTACTCTTAAAATATGTTTATACCTCATCAGACTGCTACAAGTGATAGTTTTCAAATATGCCTTATGAAATACGCACCTCATAAAAATGTTGAGAAAAACTTTAAAAAAATTCACTTCTGTACTTACCACAACATACCAGAAAACTGTAAAGAATTAAATACTTCAATTTAAAACTGAAAACTGCAAACTACAAAGGCAATTTTATTTCACACTTGTTATTTTTGGTAATCACATTAGTATTTGCCACACAGCAGTCCACAAAATGATGGAGTCCCTGAATCACTTTCTCTTTCACAAAATTAAAAAAAAATGGAAGGCGTTTAGTTGTAAGTGTAAAAGATAGTATTGTAGATACAAAGAGCTACTGTGTCTGCAAAATAAGGACGCAGAGGACCTTGTAACTGTAGTGTCTACTTAGAGTTCTCTAGTGCTGACAACCCTCAGGCAGCAATGCTGAAGAAGAAGCTGGCCCGCTGGGCCTGGGAGCCTCTGTGTGGGCTTGGGGTGCCGCGTGGGGTTGGGGTTGTCCTGCTGCACAAGACTGTCAGTGTCCAGCATTATCAGATCTCAGCAAAATGTTCACCACAGGGTGCCAACTCTAGTTGCTTCAAATGTATATTTTCCTAATGTAAATGCCGAATTAAGTTCTGGAAAACGAAAGTCATTTGCTATTCCCACAATGTGCACAAACACAGCTTATTAAATCTTGTCTTATGCCGTAATGTTCTTAATCTGTGAAAACATCTGAAAACAATTAAGCTATTAATTATGTCTGAAATGCTATTACCATTTGATGATAAAACACATATGCATATGTTAAACCTGTAACAATACTTATAATAATCTATTATTTTTGAATTCACTGTAAGTAATATAAGTATTGTAGGAATTTACTATCATCTGTTTTTACTCTCATTCTCCATGATATGCATAGAGATGTTGTGTTTTGCATACAATTATGAGGAAATATTTTTTGTAGACTAGAATAGTGACTGTTTGTAAGTACACTGGCATTAACATTTTTTCAAGATCATTATCATTGTCCTGACTGGTTTGGCTCAGTGGATAGAGCGTTGGCCTGCCGACTCAAGGGTCCCAGGTTCCATTCCAGTCAAGGGCATGTACCTTGGTTGTGGGCACATCTCCAGTGGGGAGTGTGCAGGTGGCAGCTGATCAATGTTTCTCTCTTATCAATGTTTCTAAGTCTCTATCCCTCTCTCTTCCTCTCTGTGAAAAATCAATAAAAAATATATATTAAAAAAAATCATTATCATTAAAATAATTTCCCCTTCTTTATTTATGAATCACAACATAATCTTGTTCATAGAAAAAGAAGATTGCTTTCTAGAACATTAATATTTTGGTGTCACTGTAACAGAATAAGACTTAATGGTCTCATATGTATAACAACATATGTCCTTTTTGGGGCTTAACTAAGGAATACTTACATATTGCAAAATGTTCAATGACTTTTTGAGGTGTTGTTTAATAATATGCATTCCTTTTGCAATATTTGATTTTATAATGGAATTTGGCTGAGTCTGCTTATATTTCTAAAATAACATTTCTCTTCAGAATTAGAGAAAGTTAAAAATTAGTTCTCTTTGTCATAAACTTTAGCAGTGTTAGAAAAATCTTTCTATTCCATACAGTAAGAAGAAAATTTGCCATCCCGACTAATATTATAGAATTCTGAGATTATCAATCAAAAGTTGAATTTTATTATATAATTGGCCATATGATAATTAATACACTGGAATTGTAGGCAAATCACATAAAGTTATTTATTTTATTTGGCATCTCTATATTTATTCTAGCTGCGAAAAAATATTCCAGAACTGAGAGATCTTTAATTATTGTGATATTAAAAATGACTGGTTGGATTCTTAAAGGATTTTTTTACATTTTTATGTTACAATATCTGTATATTGTACTATGTGCTCCCACCCAAGGTCAAGTCATCTTCTATCTCCATATGTTAGACCCCCTTCATGCCCCCGACCATCCCTCTGGCCTCTGGCAATCACCACACTGCTGTTTGCGTTCATAGTTTCTGTTTTCTATCCCATACATGAATGCAATTTTCTACAAATTTTTGTTTATATCACTCAAAGGGACATAAAAGTACAATAAATGGAAATCCAGGCAATAAGTAAGAGACTGTAAACCATACTTTGAAAAGATGGAAAGGTTAGATCTATTGTTTAATGAAGAGAGGATACTGTTAGTAAGTGAGAGAAAGTATAAAAAATTATGAAACAAATTTTTCTTTCTCTTTCTACTGTTATAAAAACTAGAAAGAACAGAATAAAGCAGAAGTAAAGCTTGGGTGAGGAAAGCATAAGAACACATATAATTGTTTAAATGAGGTTAGAACACTAAACTTAGAAAAGAAATCCTATAATGTCAAATGAATTCATAGAGGTAATTTCAGAACACCTGTCAGTAATCTTAACAAACTCATAATAAAAGAAAAACATGCCATAAGACTAATGATGGTTAAATGCTTTCAAAGGGGAGGAAAGAATGGAAGCCAGAAATGACAGGTAGATTCTGCCAAAATTCAGAAATAGATTATATGTTTATGAAAGTTTCATTAGCAGAACTTTAGAGTTGTGATTGCAAAAAAAGAAAAAATATGAGATATATTTAAGATTCAATGGGATGCCATTAAAATGAATACAGAAGTGTTGCCTAAAGCTAAAGAAATACAAGCTCCACATAGAAATCAATGAAGTTTGCTAAATCTGTATAGGTTTGGCCCTGCCGATGTTATTCAGTGTTTGAGGTTTGACCTAGGAACCAGAAGGTCATAGTTCAATACCTGGTCAGGGTACCTACCCAGGTTTCAGGCTCATTCCCAAGTCGGAGAGTACAAGAGGCAGTTGATCAATGATTCTACCTCACAATTGATATTTCTATCTCTCTCTCCCTCTCTGAAAAAAAATCAATAAAAATATATAATTAAACCTGTATAAGTGTGAAGATTTTTATTTAACCATATCAGATTAAAGAATACCAACTGAAGAGGTCAACCAAAAGACTTGTATGCAAGCATATAAGCCTAAACAATGGACACGGACACCAGGAGGGTGAGGGCATGAGTGGGGGGGGAGGGGCAGCAATGGGGAATAAGACACATATGTAATACCTTAATCAATAAAGAAAAAATAAATAAAATAAAAAGAAGTGTAAAACAAAAGAATACCAATTGAATAATGTCAAACTTGGAGGCCTCTAACATATACTAACAGCCTATTGCGCGATGTCACTAGCAGTAGGCCACCCGCTGCTTCCGCAGGAGCCTGTGAGAACAGCAGCAAACCACCAGGAACCACGCTACTTCCACGGGAACCGTGCCACTTCCGCAGGAGCCGGGAGGGATCTGTGCTGATTCCATGGGAGGTGGGAGCGAGCCACGCTGCTTCTGTGGGAAGCAGGCCTGCTGTCTCCTCTCCGGGCCTGCCCTCAGCTCCAGAGGCTGTGGAACCCCTTCCATGTCCATGTCTACTCAGGCTCTGGGGGCCGGCCTGAGCCAGGCGAGGTGGCTTGCCAGACCCCTATCTCTGTCTCTGTCTCCACTCTGGGCCTCACCTGTGAGCGTTGCTCCTCCTGTCTGGTCATGACCCGTTATGGCATGCTGGAGTAATTTGCATATTTCCTCTCTCTCTCTCTCTCTCTCTCTATATATATATATATATGTATGTATATGTATGTATATGTATGTGTATGTATGTATGTATGTATGTATGTATGTATATATAGACTAGAGGCCCAGTGAACAAAAATTTGTGCACTTTGGGGGATCCCTCAGCCCAGCCTGTGCTCTATTGCATTCTGGGACCCCTCAGGGGATGTCCACCTGCTGGCTTAGGCCCGCACCCCAGGCCATCAGGCCTAAGCTGGCAGTCAGACATCCTTCTGGCAGCCCCAGAGCCCTCGGGGGATGTCCACTTGCCAGTGGGGAACAGGCCTGAGCTGCAGTCAGACATCCTTAGAGCTGCTGAGGAGACAGGAGAGGCTCCCACCACCACTGCTATACTGGCTGCTGTCAGCCTGCCTTGTGGCTGAGCAGAGCTCCCCCTGTGGGAGTGCACTGACCACCAAGGAGCAGCTCCTACATTGAGCGTCTGCCCTCTGGTGGTCAGTGTGTGTCATAGTGACCAGTCATTCCCAGTCATTCTGCTGGTAGGGTCAATTTGCATATTACCCTTTTATTATATGGGATAGAGGCCTGGTGCATGGGTGGGGGCTGGCTGGTTTGCCCTGAAGTGTGTCCTGGATCAGGGTGGGGGTCCCACTGGGGTTCCTGGCCAGCCTGGGTGAGGGGCTGATGGCTGTTTGCAGGCTGGCCACAGCCCCCAGTTACCTAAGCTCCCAGAGAGGCTGGCTGGAAGCAGGTATCTGTGGTTTATTTATTTTCTATAACTGAAACTGTTGCCTTTAGCAGA
Source organism: Murina feae (assembly GCA_004026665.1). Classification (NCBI taxonomy): domain Eukaryota; kingdom Metazoa; phylum Chordata; class Mammalia; order Chiroptera; family Vespertilionidae; genus Murina; species Murina feae. The sequence continues at coordinate 160,635 of PVJC01000071.1, read as the reverse complement.
AGCCACAGCCTGCCTAGGCAGACAGTTTCCTCCATCGCTGGGGCAACAAAGCCTCCTGTTTGCTCCAGCTCCGTGGCTTCTATAATTGAAACTTTGTTGCCTTGAGTGGAGGCCACAGCTGGCCTAGTCAGGCAACTTCCTCCATTGCCAGGGCAATGACGCCTCCTGTTTGCTCTCACTCTATGGCTGCTGGCCACCATCTTGATTGGTTTAATTTGTATATAGTTGCTCTGATTAGTTGGTGGGCATGGCTTGGGATGTAGCAGAGTGACACAATTAGCATATTACTCTTTTATTAGATTAGGTATAGATAGATATATTCAGAGTATTTATTTATGTAAATGGAGGAAGCAAGTTATGTACTTCCCCTAGATCCTTTGCCCTATCTTCAGTCTTGGATAAACAATATCTTCTTTTTGAGATGGTCATATTTAACATTCACAAACCATTGTCCTAATAGGCTCAATTTGCTCAAGATACAAAGTTTAGCCCAGATTGGCACATTATCTTCTCAACCACCACAATGCTTTAAAGTTAAGTAAAAAATAAAGTAAATTAAATTCAGAGAGCTAATTCAGTAGTTTAAGGATTTTAAATTGAAAATCCTACTAGGTAATTTATCAGATTTTAATTTGAATTTAAATACGTAGTTGTTGGGTTTGTAATGTTCAGTTGAAGAGTACAAGATATTTGATGAAGTTTGTAAATGGCACTGGGATGTTTAAAAGATCTGGATTGACAATATATATTCTTTTAATTTGTGAGATTTACATGAGCTATTCATAAGCATTTTCTTGGTGGTGTAAATTATCTCAGTTTAGCACTTCAAGTCACTATTGCAAAATTGGATATGTTAAAGTTTAAATGCATTAAAAGTGTTTATGGGTGTTTGGTGAACTAAGTAAATAAGTGAGACTAGTTCTTTCAAAAAGGAGTTTAGTTTGTTCAACAAAAGTTAATTTAATCTAATAAAAGAGTAATGTGCAAATTAACCCTCACTCCATTACACCCACAAGCTATGCCCACAAGCCCAACAGGAACAAATATGCAAATTAACTCAACTAAGATGGTGGCAGCCATGGAGCTGGAGTTGCCCCGGGCAATGGAGGAAGTCCCCAGGGCCCTTTGGGCCCTGAGCTCTACTCAAGGCTACAAAGTTTCAATTATAGAAGATAAACAAACCCCAGATACCTGCCAGGCTGTGACCTTGGATTGCCAGGAGCAACCCAGGCTTTGCGGGGGCATGGTGGACCAAGGCAACAAAGTCTCAATTATAGAAGATGAATAAACCCCAGAAGCCTGCTTCCAGCCAGCCTCACTGGGACCTTGGGTCAATGGGAGCTGTGGCCAGCCTGCAAACAGCCCTCAGCCCCTCACTCAGGCTGCCCGGGCATCCCAGTAGGGACCTGAACCCTGAAGGGGCTGTGGGCAGCCTGAAGACAGCCCTCAGGCCCTCACCTAGTCTGGCCACACTCCCATGGGATGAGGGTTTCTACTGGGGGGCTTGGTCAGCCTGCAAATAGCCACCAGCCCCTCACCGAGGCTGACCAGGCACACCAGCAGGTGGACATCCCCCGAGGGGTCCCAGACTGTGAGAGGGCACAGGTCAGGCTGAGGAACCCTCCCCACCCCCGGGTGCACAAATTTTTGTGCACCGGGCCCCTAGTATTAATATAAAATGTAAATATAGTTTCTTTTTTACTATACCTAAATATAAAATTATAAAATATGCGATTTAATTTTTTCAGCTTCAGTGAGTTATAATTGGCAAATAAATTTGTAAGATAAAGTGTACAACATAATTTGATATACAGAGACAATGTCAAAGAAAACTCCTCATTGGGTTAATTAACACATCCATCACTTCCCATATTTACTTGTTTTTGTTGGAATATTTAAGTTTTATCTTAACAAGTTTCAATCATATAATTCAGTGTTATCAACTATAGTCATTCAATTCTATGTTAGATTCTTAGACCTTATTCATCGTATAACTGGAAGTGTATACGCTCGTACCACACTCTCCCTATTTCCCCCACCAGTCAGCCCCTGGCAACCAGTATTCTACTCTGTTTTTATGAGTTCAACTTTTTTTTTTTTTTTAGAGATTCCACATATAAGTAATACTATGCAGTATTTTTCTTTCTCTGACATATTTCACTTAGCATAATGTTCTCCAGTTTTATCTGTGCTGTTGCAAATGACAGGATTTCCTTCATTTTTAATGTTGAATTATATATATACTAGAAGCCTGGTGCACAAAAATTTGTGCACTCAGGAGGGTCCCTCAGCCCGGCCTGTGCCCTCTTGAAGTCTGGGATCCCTCAGGAGATCTCCACCTGCTGGCTTAGGCCCGCTCTCCAGGTGTTCAGGCTAAGCTTGCAGTCAGACATCCCTCTGGCAGCCTGGGAGCTCTTGGGGGATGTCCACTTGCCAGCGGGGAGCAGGTCTAAGCTGAAGTTGGACATCCTTAGCGCTGCTATGGAGGTGGGAGAGGCTCCCACCATCACTGCTGTATTGACAGCCTTCAGTCTGGCTTGTGGCTGAGCAGAGATCCCCCTGTGGGAGTGCACTGACCACCCGGGGCAGCTCCTTCATTGAGCATCTGCCCCCTGGTGGTCAGTGTGTGTCATAATGACCAGTCATTCCCAGTCGTTCTGCTGTTAGGGTCAATTTGCATATTACCCTTTTATTATATAGGACTAGATGCCTAGTGCATGAAAATTTATTCACTGGAGGGGGGTCTCTCAGCCTGGCCTGCCCCCTCTCACAGTTTGGTAACCCTCAGGAGCAGGAGGCGACCTGGAGATCAAGGCAAGGCAATGCCCCATCACACTTCTGCTGCTGCCACTGCCAGCAGCACATGCGTCAGCCAGCCCTGGTTACCTGAGCCTTGGGCAGCCCTGGGCAGCTGGGCAGCTGACATCTGAGGCTTGCCTGTGCCTCGGGCCTGCCCTGTGCAGCTTGGGGGCTGAAGGGCCTGGGGGACTCTGGAGGCAGGTGCACAGAACAGCCAGACCTGACTGGAGGTGAGCCTGGCCTTGCTGCATGCCTGCCACCCTGGCGGGGCTGAGGGGACTGGGTACCACCATCTTTGAGGGCATGGCAGTCAATTAGCATATTCCCACCTCATTAGTAGCTGTAGGCGCCGCCATCTTTGCAATGACATGAGGGTCACTTAGCATATTCCTTCTTTATTAGATAGGATTAGGGGTCTCCAAGTTTGTATATACCACATTTGCTTCATCTATTTATCTGTCAGTGCACACTTAAATTTGTTTTCATCTTTTGGCTGTTGTGAATAATATTGCTATGAGAATGGGAACACATATATCTCTTTAAGGTAATGATTAGTTTACTCTGGATACATACCAAGAAGTAGAACTGCAGGATTATATGGCAGTTCTATTTTAAATTCTTTTAAGAACCCCTATACTTGTTCCACAGTGGCTGCACCAATTTATAATCCCATCATTGGTGCGCAAGAGTTTTGTTTCCTTTTCTCCACATCCTCATCAACATTTTTTATCTCTTACATATTTTTGTCATGCCTATCTTAACTAGTGTGAGGTGATATTTCATTGTGGGGTTTTCTAAATAAAACAATATTTTCAATTACAGTTTACATTCAATATTATTTTGTATTGGCTTTAGGCGTGAAGCATAGTGGCCAATCACATACTTTACAAAATATTCCCCCTGACATTTTTAGTATCTATCTGGTACCATACATAGTTATTATAATATTATTGACTATAATTCCTATGCTGTACTTTACATCTCCATGACTATTATGTAATTACCAGTATGTACTGCTTTTTTTTTTAATGCAGCATCAATTTATTACTAGTACAATTTAATCCTTTAAAAAAAAACCCACTGAGGTACATTTGATAGAACACTATCTGATCAGCATTGTGAAGATCATTATACACAAGGAAAGGGTTAGGAACTGTAATAGCCACAAGGAGTCTAAAAGGAAATGACAACTAAATGTAATGTTGAATTCTGATGAGATTCTGGCACAGAAACGGGAGAGAAAATGTGAATAAAGTATAATAATGTATCAGTACTGGCTCATTAACTGTGACAAAGGTATCACATACAACTACTATAAGATGCTAACAATAGGGAAACTGGGAGTGAAGTATATGAGAACAACCTGTACTTCACAACAATGCTGGGCATCTAAAACTGTTCTAAAATTTAAAAAAAAAAAAAAAACCTTTTCTTTTTTATTTTCCGTTAAAAGAAGAAAAAGATATATCATCAAAATATCCTATGGGGATTTATTATAAAACATGCTAGGTGAAGCAGGATTCCTTCAAAGCAACCAGGAGAAATTATGATAAGTTAAAAAGAAAACAGTTCACTGAACTTTCCATCAACCACACTTGATGAGGAACAGAATATGAAGGCCAGGCATGAGCCTTGTATCTGCAGGCTGTACCCAGGCCCAGGCATGCTGGGAGTGTCTCTTTGCAGAAAGAGTCATTTCATGCACTTATTTTGCTGGTCAGCCAGGATTTTGGCTGATGACTTGGCATCATAGAAGAGCTCAGTGATCGCCTCAACATGCTCTTTCTTGATGCTGTCCTTCCTGTCCATCTTAGCAAGCAAGCTGGCCAGGGTCAGCAGTTGCACCAAGTACCTCAACATGGTCTTGGTGTTGGTCTCCCTCAGGTGGTTCAGTGCCTCCTCACTGATGTTGATTCCCTCTATCTGGACACGGATTTTAATGAATTGTTTTGTTTCTTGCGGAGTGTACAGCATGGTCCAGGTGATCATCATTCCACCTACAAGGTTGAGAGGTGATACCCTCAGTACCCTTGATGACACAGTTGCCTCGGTTAGATACCAAGATGATGATGGGGACAATAGAAGACTCCAGGGCCTGGTGCAGGGAGGTGAACACTCGATGTCCGGCGAGTGGACCTCATCAGCAAAGAGCAAACCCGGGACCAGCTTAGCAATGCCCTGATCAATGTACCTGTTCACCGCCTAGTTAATCTCCCCTCAAAGTTTGTCTGTGATTTCTGTCATCTTTGGCTTCATTAATTGGCCCATCATAGACAGGATGTCTTGTCCGCCCTGGGGCCCGGCGCTGGCCACATCCAAGTCATGGAAGGTCACGTTCTGGATGATTTCTCTCTTCTTGTGCACACCCATCCTCCTTTGGCAAAAGGACATACCCTTCAGCTTCAAGGTCGAATTCTGTGTCATAGGTATCACATCCGCCCTGCCTCTTCACAGTTCCACTGTTGGCTTCAATGTAAATGACATCTCCAGCCTCCACTCGCTCTTTCTGCAAAGTTTCAAAAATGCTGGGGTCCAGTTTCAATTGTTTGGTTCCTTTGGCTGTTTTGAGTCCTATGATTACAAGACTAATGGTTTTACCATACCCTCCCATGGGGTTCTCTGTCTCATACGGAGTTAGTTCTGTGACTTCACCTTCATAAACCTCCTTGGTTTCCTTTATCCGCAGCCCAATGGCCCTGCGGAAGCTCTCCATCATCACTTCTGTCTTCTTGATCTCTGTAGAGTAAACTTCACCCCCACCATGGGGCAGAAAGGCACCTTACTTCCCAGCTCCTGAGCAATAGAGAGAGCTAGGGCTGTCTCGCCAGTTCCAGGAGGGCGTGCCAACAAGACAGCTCTTCCAGCCATTTTCCTGCCTTTGATTAATGTTACTGTCACACCACAAGCCTCTCGCACATTCTCCTGACCTACCAGCCCTGAGGCCACCTGCTTGGCCAGGCTGTTCTCATCCAGCCCCAGCCCCTTCGCGTGGCTGTGGGAGGCGATGCGCTGAGTCTTTGTGGTGCTCTTTACTTCAATCTTCATCTTGTACATGTTGGGAGATGAGCATGGAAAACCAGGAGCGAGTAACCCGTTCCGAACCCCATTTACCATCCCAGTCTGTACTTCTTAATCCCTTCATCTTTTTCACCCAGTACCCTCACCCTCACTCCTCTGGCAACCATTAGTCTGTTGTCTGTATCAATGAGTCTGTTTCTGTTTTGTTTGTTTATATTGTTCCTTAGATTCCATCTATCAGTGAAATCATATGGTATTTGTCTTTCTCTGACTGAGCTGCAAATGGTAAGACTGCATTCATTTGTGTGTGTATCTGAACAAGTAATATTCCATTGTATGTATGCACCATAGTTGTTGTTTTTTTAATCTACTCATCTATTAGGTCACTTCCACAGCTAAACTATTGTAAATAATGATACAATAAACACGGGTGCATTATTCTTTCAAAACAGTGTTCTAGACTTCTTCTGATACATACGTGGAAGTGGAATTGTTGGGTTGTAAAGCAGTTCTATTTTTAATTTTTTAAACACCTCCATATTGTTTTCCACCAATCTGCATTCCCACCAACAGTGTAAGAGAGTTCCTTTATTCCACATCCTCACCAATACTTGTTTGGTGACTTATTGATGACAGCCATTCTGACAGGTGTGAGGTGATATTGCTTTGTGGTTTTGATTACATTTCCCTGATGACTAGTGATGCTGAGTACCTTTTCAGTTACCTACTATTCATTTGTATGTCTTTGGAAAAAGTGTCCATTTAAGTCCTTGCCATTTTTTAATTGGGTCATTTGTTTATTTGCTTATTGAGTTGTATGAGTTTCTTGTACATTTTAGGTATGAATCCCTTATTGAATGTGTGACTTGCAAATATTTCCTCCTATTCCATAGGTTTCCTTTTCATTTTGTTGATGGTTTCTTTTGTTGTATACAAACCTTTTAGTTTGATTTAGTCCCACTTGTTTATTTGTTTTTTACCTTTGTTTTTGTGTCAAATCCAAAAGTCACTTCCAAGACCAGTATCAAGAAGCTTATCTCCTAGTTTTTCTTCTAGATATTTTATAATTTCAGGCCTATACTCAAGGCTTTAATTCATTTTGAATTGGTTTTTATGTTTGATTAAGATAAAATCTGTAATTTGAATTTAAGAGTTTTTAAACAACTAGATTCTAAATTTTTAAATTTAATAAATTAATGTTAATTCATGACATGGGTAACGATATTCCTCCTTGCACATAAAGCCATTTTTAGACCTGTAAAAGTTCACACAAAAAGAAGGCTTTATAATTCTGCTTCAAAATTATTATCTCACCAAAAATAATTAAAACATTTGACAATATAAAAATATATGAAACAATCATGTTTAGACATTGAAAAAGAAGCACCACTGGGCTAAATCCCTGAGACACGAGAAAGCAGTAAACTATGTTCTACAAAACCCCAGCTGTTTGTATGTAGGCAGTTTCCAGAAAAATGTTGGTGGTCTATCTCACTGTTTGGAAAACAGGAATTAGAACTTGTGAAGATCAAATCATTTAGAATTCGTGGCACAGAATACAGGGGCTGCACTTAGAAAGAACACTGAAAAATTCAAAAAGAATAACCTTGAGGCATCGGTTGAATATTACATGTGCATATATTAAAGGAAATTCCCATAATCTAGGAAAAGAACCACTGAAGGGCTGATCACTAGTCAAAGCTAACACAAGCTGGAAGTAGTTTGTCTTCTTATTGATCATAGTAGAAAGGACTTATAGTATAAAAAATATAATAAAAGATTGGGTAGACAAGTCACAACTTAACAATTAGGGTTGAATTAGTCCCAGAGGAAGCGTCTGTGTTGGACCTGTTCAAACAAAGCTTAATGCAGGCTTGAATGGATCAAGCTCTCACAAGTCACATATGTACGTACCAGTACACAATACAACACTCTTCAAAGTAATTCAACAAAATCCAGAAACAAACAGCACAACATTCATAATCATCAAGCATCTAATAAATCATTATCAGGCATGTAAAGAAGCAAAAATATATGAACCAGGCCAGGGGAAAGTTCAAGCAAATAGAAACAGACCTCAAAATAGCAGAGATGGTGAAGCTTATAGGTTTGGGTATTAAAACAGCTCTTATAAATATTGTAAACATGATCTAGGATGTAAAAATGAAAACATAAACCTACAAAGAGAAACTGAAGCTTTTTCCCCTGGAAGAATAGAAAATCCAAACAGTGGTGAAGGTCAAGGGGTCAGGGCCAGGGGCAAGCTAAAAGGGATTAATGAGCTTAAAAAACGGGAACATAGGTAATACTTTCAGCAATAAAGACTTAAAATAAAATAAAAAGAAAATCCAAATGAAACTTTAGAGAGGAAAACTGTAGTAAATATGCAGTACGGTATTAAAACAGAGTAGATACTGAAAAAGAAAAGGGAACTGAAAGATAAAATAATAGAAACCATTCAAATGAAGCACAAAGATAAATAAGACTGAAAACCAAATAAAACTATGGAAAATACCAAATGACCTACGCATGCAATTGAAGTCTCTGAAGGTGCAAGGGTGGACAAGATTATATTTAAAGAAATAATGCCTAAATTATTTGAAAATTGATGAAAATCAGTAACTGTACAGATCCAAAAAGTATAACAAGCCCTAAGGTAAAATATTAATAACTAGAAGCCCATTGCAGGAAGATTCCTGTAAGAATAAGGCTTCCTGAGCCAAAGCGAAGCAGAGAAGGGAGCGAAGACCACTGAGGCAGACTTCGCTCCCTTCTCTGCTGCCTCGCTTCCTCCCACCCTGCTGCCTGGCTCCCTCCCTTCTCTGCTGCCTCACTCCCTTCCTTATCTGCCGCTTGGCTCCCTTCTGCAGCACTTGACTTCCTTCTAGGCTGTCTTCAGTCTTTGCTCCGCGCCTGTGTATACAAAGTTACCGCCATCTTGGCTGGGTTAATTTGCATATAGTCACTCTGATTGGCTGGTGGGCATGGCTTGGCTGGTGGACATGGCTTAGGTCTCAGAGTGATGTTAATTTGCATATTACTCTTTTATTAGATTAGATAATAATAAAGTAAACAAACAAAACCAGATCAATATTTGTCAAAAAAATGGTTAAACACCAAAAATAAAAAGAAAATCTTAAAAATAAAATGCAGAAAAGAGACATCTTATATGGGAAGACAAAAATAAGAATCACAAAAGCAACCTCATTTCAGAGACAGAGCAAACCAGAAAACAATCAACAACAGCTATCAAATACTAAAAGTAAAGAAATATTAATCCAGAATTCTATTTCTACCAAAATGTCATACAGACATGAATATAGCATGAAGATTTCTTTTCTCCTCTGAAGAAGTGCAGAGATTAAAAAATAATAATAATAAAGAAAATGTAAAGGGAGTTTTTTGAGCAGACGAAAAATGATGCCAGTGAGAAATTAGACCTCCACAAAGAAACAAATAGTGTTGGGGATGAAAAAAATACGAGTAAGTATAAAATAACTTCCTCGTTTTAATCTGTTTAAAGAATAACAAACATTTTAAATGAAAATAATCCATGAAGGGCTTTAACTACATGACAATTAATGGCACAAATGATGGGAATGAAAAATTATAGTATTTTTAGGTCATTATGTCACGTAGATAGCAGTATAGTATTATTTAAAGCTACATAATGATAAGTTAAAGATGTATGTTTTAAATTCTAGATAAATCATCCAAAACAATAATAAAACAAAGAAGTATAGTTAAGAAACCAATAGTGGACATAAGCAAAATCATAATTACAATTCAGTTAATCCAGAAGAAGTAGAAAACATTGAAAAAGTAATACAGAATAGATAGGACAAATATAAAAAAAATACCAAACTAGTTATAATTAGAAATACCACATTGAATAAAAAAAAACAACTAGGAAAGCTGTATTTGTAGAAACCCACTTTTGGCTCAGTTGTTCTGGCCCAGATCTTATTATGTATAAAAATACTCAGAATATTGATCAATAGGTTCTATGGCTCAATTTGTTCTCAAGAGATATTTTATGGAATAGCTTTTGGGTTCCATCATGTTCAAACATTGTTGTCAATAATTTGTTTGAAGACATAAAAAAAAGTGTGTCACATCATGCCAAGCTGATTAGCTAATGCCACATAGTCACGTATGATAGAGTCAAGATTAAAAATAACACGGGGCACCAACCAAACTGAAATATTAAAAGAATAAAAAATGAAATTCTGAAATAGGTGCAGGGCAGGTGAAAACTGGCTTATCGGTAGAATATCGTTAAAGAACTTGAGACGTGCATTAAAAATTAACATAATGCCATGCATGTATCATCATGCCCAGAGTGAATTTCTGGAACAGGAGAGAATGGTAGTAGGAAATGGTGACATCTTACTATCTGTATTTTAGTTAATAGTGTCACCCCAATATTAATTGCTTAATTTTGAATAATGCACTGTTGCCAGGGTTCTTGTCCTAGCATCAAGAAGGGTTCAGGAATCTGGAGAAGGCTGTGCGTAGATTTCAATAAGAGTCCAGAGACTAAAGGTAATTTTGAAAGGCATTTGGGGTTCAGAGGAGCTTAGCTAAAGGAACTAAATTCTAAGTTCTCAGGTCTCAGGACCCCATGCTTTTTATTAACACAATTTGTCCTGAGGCAAGACAGATATACACATCAAAGGGTCAGGGTTTTCTACCTAGTCAGTTGTCAGAATGGGGTAATTAGCCTATGGCTGTTCAGGTGTTTGGCCAGTAGGAGGCAATAACATGTAGATTAAGATGCCCTTTAGCTGTCTGGCAGCCAAACAATAATGCCTTTTCAGGTTTGGGGAAATGCCATCAACCATTCTCAACAGGTGACTACATGTGTGACTCAGCCCTGTTGAGTCCCCAAGTTTCATCAACTTTTTGATGAAACTTGAAATTATGACATGCTGTAATTGGTCTCCAGCACACTGTGGCTATACAAAATGTAAAATCTTAGAAAAAGTGTGCTGTAGAGTACAAAAGAACTTCCTATACTATAAAGGAATTAGCAAAAGTAGGTTTACAGTTGTTCATATGGAAATACAGTAATTAACTCTGTTTCTTGTATTCACAACTTATGCCCACTCCTGTATTTACTACTCTGCTGTAACTCTAAAACTATTTAAAAATAAGAAGTTAAAAAAGGTAAAATGTATCAATAAAGCAGGGTGACATGTAAAACATCAGAACAGTTATTTCATAATACAGATGTAAATTCTCATTGATAAAGGAGCAGTTAAGTTGAGGAATTGGTGAAGTTAATAGAGCACTTGCTATGCATTAGGGTTTTACATGGAATATTGCATTCTATTTTCACAATAACCATTATAGTTAACATATTATCCTCATGATTTTACAAATGAAATTAAGTTAATTTCTCAGAGCAGTAAGATGCAAATCTAGGATATAAGACAAAGTTTATCTATAATAATAAAAAGGTAAAATGACAATTACACCAGACATCATTCCGGACATCCTTTCTGACCAAGCCTGAGCAGGAGGGAAGCCAGCTCAGGTACCAGGTGCCTGTAGGTGGCCCAAGGGAAGCCAGCCTGAGTCCCAGGTGCATGTGGGCGGCCAGTGGGAAGCCAACCCAGATCCCAGTTGCCTTAGGACAACCCGAGGGAGGCCAGCCTGGGTCCCAGGTGCCTGCCGGTGGCCAGAGGAGGGAAGCCTGGGTCCCAGGTGCTGGAGGGAAGCCAGTGCTAGCAGCTGGCAGAAAAAAGGCCTACTCTTGCACGAATTTTCATGCATCAGGCTTCTACTCTATCTATCTATCATCTATCTATCTATCTATCTATCTATCTATCTATCATCTATCTATCTGCCTAATTGGCCATTAAGACAGGTTGACTGAACAACCAGTTGCCAGCTTGCTGTGACATGCACTGACCACCAGGGGACAGATGCTCAATTCAAGAACTGCTTCCTGGTGGTCAATGTGCTCCCATAGTCAACCTCCCACAGCCAGCCAACCTCCCCCCGGCTGGCTGGCCCTAATTGGCCACGTTTCTCTGGCCAGGCCAAGGGACCCCACCCACTCATGAGTTAGTGCACTGGGCCTCTAGTATAGCTATAAAGACGAAGATTTTGCACAACATGGTCACCTCTAGTGTTATAATATTTCTTCTGCACTCTCCTTAAGTTTTATTTTCATTTATGTCAATTTTAAGATGGGAATTAAAAAGTAGAGTGCATTAGGAGGATAATCAGAAAAATAAGGGGGTAAAGAAGCAGTGAGATTTATCCCAAAATACAAAGAAAAAGAGCCCCAGATGCCTGACTCAGTTGGAACATAAACCTGTTAACCAAATGGTTACAGGTGTTATCCCCAGTCAGGTCAGGGTGTGTGCAGGAGGCAAAAGATCTCTCTCTCTCTCTCTCTCTCTCTCTCTCTCTCTCTCTCTCTCTCTCTCTCTCTTCCCCATACACACACACCCTCTCCCTTCCTTTCTTTCTTGAAAAATCAATTAATTTTTTTTGAAGTAGGTACAGGAATATATTATAATTACTAACGATAAACACGGTTTTCATTTTTTCAGAAAGAATCCATACAAATTTTATGAGAGGGGTGCATATTTTATGTTGAGGGAAAATATGCTTTTGCATTAGGCCATTTAACAAAATGAACTTCTTTATAAAAGCTTGCTTATGTAATGGTATTATTTAAGTATAGGCAGGATGTGTTGTTCTCCAAGGAGGTCTATCATTTTCAGAAGAAATAATTCATGCAAAGACATGATGGTATACACTGCACTGAATATTCAGGAAATAGAAACTACTAATGGATAGCAGGATTACATATTCTAGTACCAGTGGAAATTGTTCAGATATTTTGCTGTCACAATAAAAAACTGATAAATATGTTGCCATTCTAACTAAATTCTGTTTTTATAACTTGGAGCGTTGTTATAGATCTGCTAAGTAGTGACTTGAAATATTTTTACTAAATTTAGTGATAGGACTGCAAAATCCAAATTAAGGATTATTTTCAGCTAGTTACCTTGCAAAATAATGAAGGATAAAAGCAGCACAATAAAAATTAAGCACTTATTATATACCAACTGTTATGCTTGATATATTTTATGCAATCTATGAATTCTGATTTTTAGATAAAAATGTGAATTTCTACATAAACACATAACAGCACACATGAACTCTACTTTGCCACCAGTACCATCTTTTTCAATACTATTTACTGGAGATGTTTTCATTAAAAAATTTAGCATTCTAAGAGAATGTATGAATATATACCAGCAAATGAAAGCATAATACTCTACATACTATTTTGCATTTTGACTTTTAATTTTGCATCTTGACTTTTAATTTAATAAAAACAAAACAAAACGTGAAGTCAGAAAATCCTCACAACAACAATATAAGATAAGTATATACCTTATCTACCTTCCTTGGCAAATGAAGAATATCAAATGTTTGGAACTGAGGTATAAAGTAACTTGCCCAAGGTCACAGTTAGTAAGTGGCAGGCAAGGGTTTGAGGACTAGTAATCTTGACTTCAGCGTCTGTGCTTTTAGTGCTTCATCATAATGTCTTAGGGATCTTTCTTCATCCAGAAAACTGTAGCAGTAAACATAGTTTTTAAAGGCCGTGTGACTTCAGAAAAAAATAAAGAATCCTTCTGCAAGTAATTAAATGAGCATTTAGCATTATTGTCAGCATTGCTATGGTAGAGTAGTAGGAATAATGAGATACCAGCCAAGAAGCTTATCAAGTTACCTTCCTAACTTACTTAAAATGGTTTTTAGTTAACTCTAACTCAGTTAGATTGTTGAGGCAATCTCTCTCCATACACTTTATGAAAATAACTAAGTTGGACAAAAAGTCTCTCAGGTTGTACAAGTAGGGTCGTGGGTCCGAATGCCCTTGCTGATGGTTGGTGTGATTCCTTTTCTTTGTGTTGTTATAGCAGTTTTCACAATCAGCTCTTCCAAGTAATATGAAAAATCTTTCTCAATTTAACCCCATTGGCAGACTGCTCTCTTTCCCTTCAGATGAGATCTTTAAAGCAAAATCCTAGCTGCATAGTGAGAAATCGTAGTGAAAACTATCTAAAACTTCAGGGGTTTTTGCTACTTGAAAGCTCTAAGGAGGCAAGAGATGCTTATGCATGGCTCTTTTAAAATATTTTGTCAAACATTTAAAAAAATAAATCCCAAATTACCACTCTCATCTCCAATAACACCTACCATACCAATTCTCTTTGTTCATGTAATATAATGTAGTTTATGCTCCTTTTCCTCTGCAAAAATGATAATGACTCAAAGGGTACCTTAGGAATGAGTTATGGTGAAGAAATAAAACTTTATGCATAGTATCATAGTTATAATAACGCATATTGCTAAGTCTGACTATTCTCGCAAAGCCAAATGGATTCCCTTTCCTAGCTTCTCCCAAGATGGAAAGATTGGTAGGTATTTCACAGAGGAGCAAAGGAAAGAGAACATTTTTCCAACCGTCACTATCCACGTCTTACTTAATTCCTACCATCTTTAATAAGAGAATGCAAGTTATTCCTCAAATTGAAATTTTAAAATTTTGTACCTTATACTAAAACCCTCGAAATGCTGACTTTTAAAAGGTTTTATCCTTTCTTTGCATTCTGTGATATTTCTTCTCTGAACACATATTACTTTGCTAGTTAGAAACAAGCAACCCCTCACAAATATTTTAAAGTGTGTTTTTTTAAGTCTTATGTCCCATAGTTAATAAATAGTTCCTAAAATGTATATTTTTTCAAAGTAAACTGCTATGGAATCTCTCACAATTATGGTTTCATTTCTATGCTAAATTTAGTACATATACTCCATAAGTATAGTTCAAAGCTAGAGAAAAAAAATTGATGATTTTGTTTTTATTTTTGAAATGTTCCAATAATAGAAGCTATTACTCTGGAAGATATAGTACTATTTTTCTACTTCTATTATGGTTGGGTATTACCTTTGCTGTTTACAGCAGTTGAATATTGTTGGGGGGGAAAGAATGCTTAAGCCATTTCTTATAGTTTAAGAAAATTATCCAATTCTTATGTGTTTTTGAACTTTCTGAGTGCTCACATTTTTGTGTGAATTTAAGATAATAGATAAAATACATATTAATGATACACTTTCCCTTTGAAAGACTTTAATCTCTAAAAGGGAAAGAAGACTTGCCGAGAAATGACATTTTACCAAAAAGCTTGATCTTTCGTGACATGTCCTCTAACTCTCATAGTGGATATAATTTACCAAATTGGTTTGAAGTCATTTCAGAAAAGTATAGGAGCCATGGTCTGCATTACTGATAGATTTGTCCAAGTACTTGATAGTCCATTAGGAGAATAATTTATCTGAAGGTAAGCAGACCAATACCTACACAGTCCTCCAGACACAACCAATTTGAGAAGCAATAAGACAGCTGCTCTTACTTAGGATTTACCTATGACCACATAAAATGTCTCAAGTCCCCACTTCTAACAAGATTGTATTTGCTACTTTAAAAACTGCTATTTCCTCTTGAATAGATGAATGTCACATATTCTGTAATTGGAAAGCAGCTAAAGAATATCCAATTCAGTGGGAAAGGGTGTGAAGGGAAAGAGGAAGAACTACAGCACAAACAGGAATAATTGCCTGAAAAACCTTAGGTGTTATTATGTATCTTAATTACAATATTCTAAAATCTTTGTGCCTTCTCTTTTTTTTCCTGCTCCCCTATCTTCCAATTTCCCTTGGGATTACACATAGAGACTCAAGGGTTTGCTTTTATAATATCTCATATCACACTACAGACAATTTTAAAAGTATCCTCAATCATACCTGTGACTTATTTTGTGTAAAGTGCCAAAATATGTATTTCAGGCTCAATGGCGACTAGATCCTTCAGAAACAATATAAATACCCTCAAATTTCATATTTATCTTTCAAATTAAAATTTTCAAAAGCATTCGTAGTTGATCTATTACCTCCTCCCCAACCCTCCCTATCCTTGTTGGTGTAATTTGACAGTCTGTTTGATGTTGCTCTGCCTCTGTATCTATTTTTGTTCACCAGTTTATAACGGTTATTATTATCCATATATGAGTGAGGACATGTGGTATTTTTCTTTCATTGACTGGCTTATTTCACTTAGCATTGTGCTCTCCAGTTCCATCCATACTCCTGCAAATGCTAAGAACTCCTTCCTTTTTACAGCAGCATAGTATTCCATTGTGTAGACATACCAATAGATCAAACAAAGGACTTTTATGCATGTAACCAATGGACACAAAACACTGAGGGGTAGGAGAGGCTGGAGGAAGGGAAGGGGGAAAAAAGAGATCTATTTATTAATCTCTGTAATACTTTATGCAATAAAAATTATATTACAAAGAGAAAAAAAAGAAATAAAAGGAACACCTCAATCTTAAAAAAAAAGTATTCATAGTTATTTTTTAGCTTTATGAACTAATTAGACTCCTTTGCAAATTAATAGTCCCTAGCTCCATATCTTAGAATTTTCATAATACATGTATTTATGGACTCAATTCCCACAGTTCCTCTTCAGGTAATCTCAAATGGCTGGACTACTTCCTGTTGGTAGAATCCTGGGCTGCTGTGTTGCATAATTCCATCAAGTACAATCATGTAAGCTATGTGAATGATGTCCCCTGAAATTTTACAAGGCACAGTTTTCCTCATGAACTACAATGGGAATATGCTTCTATCATTTATGCACTTAAGTAGCCTGATTAGAATTATCATACCTGTTTTTTCATTGTTCCTTTGCTTCCATTATTTGGTCTGTGCCAGTAACCCCACTCACAATCTGTAGACTACCTAAATAAGGTTAAATTCTGTTTATATTTCAACTAGTGGCCTGGTGCATGAATTCACACACATTGAAAGAAAATTAATTAGAAGAAATATTTTAATATCGCTATTTGCCCTTTCTCTATAATAGAAGTGTCAGCCAAATTCATGATCAACAATGACAGATCGAAACACATGCATGCAATTGGCACCAGCAACCTATCCTTTTATATTTACAGAATAAACTTGTTTAATTAGACCTGCTTTCTGATTTAGCTCAACTTTTTCCAGCCCAGTGAAGCATCTCAACTTCCCTTTCAGGTAATTGTCAACAACACAGCAGTAAATATCAACACAAAGCAGATTATTATTGTAGATCATGCAGGAAAAACAAAGGGTAAAATACTTAACTGCAGCAGTCTTTGACTATATTCTGCACCGTGAGAAACTCTGAGGTCATTTTCAAGGTCCACCATTTCTTACTTCTTTTCAGTTGGGTCAAGTTTCTAAGTTTGCTATATCTCCATTTTCTGTCTAATGAAAAGAAAATAGGATTATGCTGAGTCTACTATCTACCTACTGTAGGACTTCTATGAGGATCAAATGAGATGAGGCATGGGAAAATGCTTCACAGACATTTGGTTAAAGTGTAAAATGTTTCTACCTGCTACAAACTAAGTGATGTTTCTGGGCTGAAGAAACTCCAAGAAGGCTAGTCTCTAGGGAGAGGAAGCCAGGCATTGCTACATGGCATCATTACCTGATGCCCACAGCCACCATTTCCAGGGTGGGCTGGGCTGTGGGCCACATTTTACACATGGGGTCTCAGCAGTGCCAGCTGCGATTTGGTGGGCTTTTCTCCAGGGTGGTGGTAGAGCCTGCGTCCACTTGGGGAAAGCCAAGTGTTGCTTTGTGGATACCAGGTTGGCCATGCCATTTCTCTGTAAATGGCCAGTGCACATCACAGCAGATCCTGCATTGAGTACCTACCTGTGGGTGGTCAGTGTGTATCACAGCTCCAGTTGGGTGGACACTTAGCATATTAGCCTTTTATATATGTAGTTGCCTAATTTGAAGATTACCACATCTGTGATCCCACATGATGAAGTTGAAATTGATATGCCCTCCTCTGTGTCCCCTGGCCTTTTGTTCTTATGAGAGGCCAGCATTTCTTCTGTTGCCGTGTGTGTGTGTGTGTGTGTGTGTGTGTGTGTGTAGTGTGTGTTTCTGTATGTATGTGTGTGTGTGGGTTTGCTTTATCTGCTTTAGAATAATATATTTAAGGACAGAATCATGGCCTGTTAATCTTTGAATAATTATGGCCTAGTGCCTGCTACATTAGTGGGCTAAAAATTATTTGCTTAATTGATTTCAATAAACTGAGAACTTTTACAGAACATCAAAAGACTTATTTGATTTTAGGCTTAAAAAGAAAATACCCAAAACAACCTACCTAAAATTTCATTCTTAAATATTGTTCTGACTTTAGAAAAAGGCAAACGCTGTTTTATATATTTTATTGAAGTCACTCCTTGCACAATACCAAGTACAGAATTACCAGACTCATAAACAGGTTCCCTGGAGCAATGCCTTCCTATTTCCCAGCTTGATTATTAATCCAGTGGCCAAAGCAATGCAAACTAAATCCACAGAATTCACGTGATTCTCTTTTTTTATAATCCTTCTAAAGCCTAGGTCTGTTCCTTATAATGCAAACTAAAATCTGCACATAAGAAATTCAGAACATTATCTTGAAGACCAAAAAAAAAAGCCATCTTCCATTAAATGCAGCCTCTATTTCAAGCAATTCTCTATGATCAACTATAATAAATATAGCTACCAATTTTATATTGTATGCAGGAATTTCACCATGGTAAAGACAAATATATCAAGTAACTGTTATTTTTTTTAAAGAATTTTTATTGATTAAAGTATTACATATGTCTTCTTTTTCCTCTATTGACCCTTCCCCGTGCACTCTCACCTCCCCCTCCTCCAGCACAGGCACTCACCCCTGTACTGTCTGTGTTCATTGGTTATGCTTATATGCATGCAAGTCCTTTGGTTGAACTCTTACCCATTTTGAAATAAATCATGCCAAGGTTTAGAGTAGTTCTAAGAAAAAAAATATGTTAACTCAAATAACTAATTGATCTTTAATTATTAAACATACAGAAAGATCTTAGCAGACCATATGGTTACTCTTTAGGCTGCCAGCTCCACAAAGCAGATACATGGAGAAATGTATATAATAAAGAGAAAACACATTCTGAAATGTGACTAGATTTAATATACTTATTGAGAACTTAGAATATGCCATACTTAATTTAACAGATGTTCATTGAGAACCTATGATATGCCATACTCCTTTAGAGAACTGCAATCAAAAGTAAGAAAATAAACAAAATCTCTTACTTCATGGAACTTATAGTAGGAAGAGAAATTATTCCTGGAGAAATGGGTCAGGAGTTGGTTATAAGATGGGCTTTATGTCACCTGTAATTCTGTTCCTTCTAAGCCAAACACAGTCCCATATTTTCAGTGTCCATGTTTCCTGCAATGACAACACTATACCTGTGCTGTTATAACTGCAGCCTTAGTTTATGCCTCAGCATGTGACAGCATGCAAAGGAAGTGCCAGGAGACCCCGAGAGATTGTGTATACACTAAAAGCCAACTTCAACAATTTGAACCTGATCTGGCAAAAGATCCTTCCCGAAGGACCCCTTCTAACATCTGATCATGCAGTTTTCTAGATGTCTGATCTTTTCACACTGTAAATGCAAATTTTCTGTCAAACAATAGTGTTAAAAAATCAGCATCTTTCCCCAGCTAACACTTCCTTGTATAGCAGAACGTGCCAATGAATCTCCCAAAGCTGAGTACCAGCCAAACCATTTCCAAACAGGGATGCTAACCCTTATAATTCATTAATTATCTCTTATGTTAAATAAATGCTAAAAAAGTTAGAAGAGATGGGTTATATGGGGATTCAGATTTAAATATACTTTCATTAAGAGACAAAAACTACTTGGGTTGTATTTTCACTTAAAAAAACACAACTTTCTTAACAACATCCATATTGAAATTGCTTCAGGGTCTGTTTCTGAATATAAAACCAAGGGGAGGGGGTGTTTCAAGATTTAACTGTTTCTGAGGACAATGAAAGATTGAAAGATTTGTTGATATATCATACAGTAAACAAAAGTGATGACAAAGACCAAAGACAAGAATATTGTTCCAGGAGTTTGCATGACTGTTTAAATCTGTTGTGTCTCAGAATCCCTTGTTATCTACCCTTTGGAATATAGTTAGGACTGGTCACTAGAGATATAATTATCTTGAGCTGACAAGGAATTTTCTCTCTCTTATCAGGATTTCATCTCTTAAAGTAACACTGTCTATTAGAAATATAATGCAAGCCATAAACATATTTTTAAGTATTCCAGTAACCATGATAAGAAGTAACAGTAAATTAATTTAATATTTTAAATTTGTATTTCATTTAAACACAATTTATAAACCAGTATGTAATTTAGAAATAAGTAGTAACTAACCAGATCATTCCACAGTATGTAAAAGTATTGATTCTACTCCAAAAGTAAGCAATTGACTCCCAACTTATTGGTTAAGGAAGCCTAATATTTATAAACATTAAGAATCATTTAATAAAAATACATTTTAAAAAGTAGTTCTCAATGTTCTTTTTCTCTTTTATGTAATATACAAACATTGAAGTAACACATGTAAAAGCTTCAGAACTTCATTCATCAAAAAAAACTAAAAATTAAGCTAAGTATTCAACATTTTTACAATTATAGTTGCTTAAGGCAGATATATCAAGTTTTGGAACCTCTCTTCTAATATTCAGGATTTAACTTTTTCAGAAATTTCTTCTAGAAAAAGTTTGCTTTCTTTTACATGCACTCAAATCCCCTCAGCCTCATCTTCCTGTAGCTGTAAGTTATTAGTTATAAATGGATTTCCTGGCTCTTGCTCATATTTTCTCATGCTAGAGTTTGGTTTCCTGCAAGTTCTCCTTTAAAAGTTTTTTCATGAGTCACAGGCTATGCCTCAGTTGGTGTTTAAAAAACAGCATGAAGACTCTGTTACCAGCTTCCCTCTTAGGGGTCTTGCTATTCTGGACTGTTTTAAGGCAACTTGCTTCTTTGGTGAGCCTACCTACAGGATATATTTAGCAGTTTAATTTAGCAGCATATTTAGTGTCCTCCAGCTGTCAACCAGGCAAAGAAATTCTCCAGAATGGCTTTCCTGGTAACTTACATTGCCAAAACCACTTCTTCACAATGCAGAGAAAATAGTCCCATCTCTAGTGCTGTTAATCTTTTAACTGGCCTCTAGGGGAACTGAATATGCCTTGTGTCTCATAGAGTTCCTGTCAAAATGACCAATTTAATTTCTGCTCTCAGCTTCTCTATCTACAGTGGGTTAGATCAGGCTCCTGGGGCACATTAGTTATCACAGACTCTCCTGCCTTCCATTTCCCATCATCCTTGCCTTCATCCTACTACTGTTGCATCAGTGCCAATGAGGGGGCCAACCTTGGAGTAGGCACTTAATATTTTAATGAATATTTATTTTTATTTTCATGACTAGAGGTCGGATGCACAAAATTTGTGCAAGAGTAGGGCTTCCTTCCCCCCACTGCCAGCACCGGCTTTGGCAGCCGGGACCCGGGCTGGCTTCCCTCTGGCCTCCTGTGGACACCCAGAACCCAGGCTTCCCTCTGGCCTCCTGCGGACATCCAGGAGTTCGACTGGGAGACCAGGAGTTCAATTGCTGTCTATCCTGTGCACTGACCACCAGGGGATAGCACAGAATGAAGGAAGGCCCCAGCTGGCAGATGGAAGGCCCTGATCAGCCCTGATCACTGGCCATGCCTAGGGACCCTTCCTAATCTTATATAATTACTAGGGGCCCAGTGCACAAAAATTTGTGCACTCGGGAGGTTCCTCAGCCTGGCCTGTGCCCTCTCGCGCAGTCTGGGACCCCTCTGGGGATGTCCACCTGCTGGTGTGCCTGGCCAGCCTAGCTGAGGGGCTGATGGCTTTTTGCAGGCTGGCCAAGCCCCCCAGTGGGATCCCTCACCCCATTGGGGTGTGGCTAGCATGGGTGATGGGCTGAGGGGCGTTTTCAGGATTTCAGACTGCCCACAGTCCCTTCAGGTTTTGGGTCCCTACTGGGGTACCTGGCCAGCATGGGTGATGGGCTGAGGGGCACTTTCAGGCTTTCAGGCTGCCCACAGCTCCCATTGACCCAATGTCCCAGCAAGGCTGGCTAGAAGCAGGTTCCTGGGGTTTGTTTATCTTCTGTAATTGATACACTGTTCCTTTAAGCCAAGTCTAGGCAGATAACGAATCCTCATTTCTGCTTCAGCTCGTGGTTTCTATAATTGATACACTGTTCCTTTAAGCAGAGCCTAGGCAGGTAAAGAAGCAAAGTTCGCAGCTAGGACTACTATTTGTTTCAGCTCCCGAGGTTTCTAGGATTGATACTTTGTTGCAAATATGATGTTGCCTGGAGCTGGGGGAAGGCCAGCCGGCCTGGAAACAGTTTCACTTCTGCTGCAAAGGAAACTATCTGTTTACTCAGCTCTGTGAGTTCTGGCCTCCATCTTGGCTGTGTTAATTTGCATACAGCCGCTCTGATTGGCTGGTGGGCGTTGCTTAGGTGTCCCAAAGGGATGGTCAATTTCAATATTATGCTTTTATTAGATAAGATTGTAGTTTACATATTTATTACGTTTTTTTTTTAAATAAATCTTTATTGTTCATTTTATTACAGTTGTTTCTCTTTTTTCCCCCCATATCTCCCCTCCTCCCAGTTTCCACCCCATCCACTTCTCTTATCCCCCCGCACTGTCCTCATCCATAGGTTTATAATTTTTGTCCAGTCTCTTCCCACACTCCCAAGCCCCTATCTCTTTGTGAATTGTCATTCCACTACCTTTCTATGCCCCTGATTCGATTCTATTCACCAGTTTATTCTGTTCATCAGACTTTTTTTTTATTCACTTGATTTTTAGGTTCACTTGTTGATAGACATGTACTTGTTCATAATTTTATCTTAACTTTTTCTTCTTCTTCCTCTTCTCAAAGAATACCTTTCAGCATTTCATATAATACTGGTTGGGTGGTGATGAACTCCTTTAGCTTTTTCTTGTCTGTGAAGCTCTTTGTCTGACCTTCAATTCTGAACGATAGCCTTGCTGGGTAAAGTAATCTTGGTTGTACGTTCTTGCTATTCATTGTTTTGAATATTTCTTGCTATTCCCTTCTGGCCTGCAATATTTCTATTGAGAAATCAGCTGACAGTCATATGGGTTCCCCCTTGTAGGTAACTGAATGCTTTTGTCTTGCTGCTTTTAAGATTTTCTCCTTGTCTTTTGTCCTTGGCATTTTAATTATTATGTGTCTTGGTGTGGTCCTCTTTGGGTTCCTTTAGTTTGGGGTCCTCTGCACTTCCTGGACTTGCAAGTCCATTTCTTTCACCAGGTAGGGGAAGTTTTCTGTCATTATTTCTTCAAATATGTTTTCTATATCTTGCTATCTCTCTTCTTCTGGCACCCCTATAATTCTGATGTTGGTACACTTGAAGTTGTCCCAGAGACTCCTTACACTATCTTCATATATTTGGATGATCTTTTCTTTTGGCTTTTCTGGGTGGGTGGGTTTTGCTTCTTCATATTTCTTGTCTTTGACTTGATTCTTGCACTCCTCTAGTCTGCTGTTGGATCTCTGTATATTCTTCTTTATTTCAGTCAGTGTATGCTTAATTTCTAGCTGGTCCTTTTTCATATGCTCAAGGGTCTCACTAAATTTATCAGCAGACTCTAGAATATTCTTGAAAAGCCTTATAACCATGGTTTTGAACTCTATGTCCAGTCATTTGCTTTCCTCCATTGCTGTTGTCTGTGACCTGTTTCTTGGTCTCTGCATTTTGGCTGCTTTCCCTTTCGTTGAAAGAGTTGCTTTAATCAGCTGTGTCTATGGTGGGAGAACTTCTATGCTGGAGACACCCTTATGGGACAAGACTTGCTTCAGTGGGGCTTAGGTGCCCACTGAGTCTGCCTCCTGAGTGCGTCCCTTGTCCAGGTACTGCTTGTTCTTTATCTCCAGGGAGGTACTGTCTTAGCTTCTTCCTGGAGCTTCCCAGCCTTTTATATGCAAAAGCCTCTGCCCGCAGCTTGGGTGGGGCGGGGTCTTGGGGAGTCTACAGGGCGGAGCTACCAGTTATGGCTGCTTCCCAGCCCTGCCCTAAAAGGCACCGGGTCTCACGCTGCTCTGGAGTTCCTCCAGGCACTCAGGCAGTGCTAGACAGTCCAGCTCCTCCCTGTAAGTTTCTGAGACCCCCGTGACTCTCCTGGAACTGGAGTTCAGAGCCGTCGGGAGCTTGTGTTTCCCTCTAGTACAAAATGCTACCAGTCCTTTTTGCGAGCCGTTTCCACGTGCCGCGAGCCACCATTTCACAGGCGCCAGCCGTCGTCTCGCGAACCCTCTCCGCGTGCCCCTTCGCACGTGCGCCTCTGTACCTTTGCACTTTATTTCCGCATCTCCTCTGAGTCTCAGTCTCCTTCTAGTCGTAGAATTTCCACTCAGTCAGCCTTCCTGTGGGTCTGGGTGTTGTTTGTTTTTTCTTTTTGTTGTTGTTTTATAATTGTTGTGGCTAGCAGCAATTCCGGGTGTTCACCTATGCCGCCATCTTGGTTTCTCCTATTTGTTAAGTTTTTGCTACACTTTAATTGAAGTGAAATCTAATTTTTCAAATTAGATCTGAATTTTTATTTTATGTTGTCATGCGTATTTTCAGTAATTTAATTGATCACATATGGATCATTTTTTCCCAAAAATTACAGTCTTGTATTTATTGCCTCTTACTGCAAAAGAATAAATAATTAATTATGAAGAATTTGTTATATTTTAGATAATAAATTCATTACTCAATTCATCTTGGATAGACTTCATAAGATAAAAATAATTATTTACATTTTAAATAAAATGAAAGAAAAGAAGCAAGTAACTAGTATAGAGTCAAACCATAGCATATTATACCCAGAGTGTCAAATCCAGAACAGTTTGATTCCAAAATCTTTATCTTCATCACATGCTATAATCAACATGGGAGGAACATCATAACATATAATATCAAAATTTTTTGTTGTATAAAAGACATTGCCCAAAAATAAATTTAGAGCTTCTTTAAGTCTATAAATTCAATATTAATAATTTTTGTGAAGTAAGAAATACTTATAATCATAGACACATTTTATTTTTGTGTCTGATTGCAGGAAAATTTGATACTGCACATAGAACATTTCTACATACCTTATAGATCTCCAGCTTGTTTATAGGCTATTTTTGTTAAGTGTCTGAAGAATTTAGAATCTGAATACCATATTTTCTGGAATATAAGATGACTTTTTAACCCAGGAAAATCTCAAAAGTTGGGGGTCATCTTATACCCTGGGTGTCGTCTTATAGGTCAGGTGCTGAAACATCCGAGTCGGACTGGAAAATCTGCGGTTGCCACATACGGTGGTGGGAGCTCAAAAACGGCCGCACTCCATTCGTTTCAATGGAGCCAGATGGTGGCCACAGTGTCTCCAGTCGGCTTCTTTTTGTGCCGCATACGGTCTCCGTCCAGACTTTTGAACCCAGGAAAATCTTCTCAAAAGTTGTGGGTCATCTTATGCACCCAGTCATCTTATATGCTGGAAAATACTGTACTTTATCACAATTAAAGACTTTCGTGATCTTTCTTTTTTAATATGTGAAAAATTCAAATGAGAATAAATTATCTTAGTAGGAATAATGAGGAAATAAATAATTTTAATTAATCATACGTGAGAAAAATAGCTAAAAAATGTCTATTAAATTTAACTTAGTCCCATTGATTAAGTTTAACACCGTTTTTTTCTTCATTTAGTAGAAACTCAGAAAAAGTCACTGTACATGTCGTTAAATATGCCATTTGATAGACAGGATCAACCACAGAAACAAATCAATGATGTTGCCATAAATTTTGCTGAGGAAGTTCTTGGTTTTTATCTAATGTGATTTGTCATCTGTAACAATAAATTTATTTTCTTTGCTAGAGCTTATGGTCAATCATTAAAAGTGTTTAAAAGTTAAATGGCTTGTCAAATTTCTTATTAGGTAAATCACAAAGAATATAATGCATTTACTGAGGTAAGTGTTTTACAGCCAAAAAAATAAAACAACCCACAGAATTTCTTCTCAAGTTCATAAAAACCATAATGCTAAACAATAGTATTTCTCACAACAATAGTAAACTCTTTCCCACTATTGAGTACACTGTAAAAGGGTAGTTTTCTTCCATTGGCACCAGAAAGTTCTAAAATAAAATGATTCTGTGTGCCTTAATCATTTCTTGGGACATTGTAATAGCACCTTGACACCTGTATAGCAAACCAATACCATCTAAAACAGACATCCCAAATTAAAAACCTGTGGGTCCTGGCCCATAACATAAATGAGAAAGCAACCAGGTGTGAGACAAAGGTGGCAACCTCGCCTATTGCACACTTCAGAGCCTCCTGTTTAAGGGACTGCCAAAGTTTAATCTAACAGATTATTACCATGCAGAAATGTGGGTCCACTACTCCATACCTTATCATTCTCAAGAAAAAAATGATAACCAACTTTTTTATAAAACATTCAATTTTGAAAATGTTCTGGTGAACACATGTAATATCTTTATATATTGCATGATGCTGATGCAGCCCAAGAATGTATTATATTTTAAATATAAGTTCTTTACATGAGAACAAAGGAGTGAAAACAAAGAGAAAATAAAAATAAAATACTTTCTAGTTGAGGAATTGGCCCCAATCTATACTAACAAAAGAGTAATAGGCTAATTAGACTGGACATCTTTCAGACATCCATCTGGACATCCTTCTGTACAAAGCCACAGTAGTGAGGGTTGAGGCAGAGGTGGTTAGGAGCAATCATGCTGTCAGGGGAGGGCAGTTCAGGGCGACCAGGCCAACAGGGGAGGGCAGTTCAGGGTGACCAGTTTGACAGGGGAAGCAGTTCAGGGCGAACAGGCTGTCAGGGGAGGGCAGTTAGGGGCAACCAGGACAGTAGGGAGAGCAATTAGGGGCAACCAGGCAGGCAGGCTGGCAGGCAAGTGAATGGTTAGGAGCCAGTGGTGCTAGATTACAAAAGGGAAGTCTGACTGCTGGTTTGTGGAATCAGGCCTAAACCAGCAGTCAGACATCCCCTGATGGGTCCCAGATTGGAGAGTGTGCAGGCTGGGCTGAGGGAGCTCCCCTCCTATACATGAATTTCATGCACCAGGCCTCTAGTAATTAAATATTTGCAGTAAAAAATGATAAGGAAAAGAAGAAATCAATTTGCAATTATATTTTGGTGAATGTCAAAGTCTAATAATTCTGGCATGTGCTACACACTTACTGGACCATTTTGAGGGGAGGCATAATAGCTCAATCCCCTGAGTCTCAATTTCTTTATTTGCAAAATGAGAACACTTACTAAAACTTCATGAGATTTATGAGATTATTAAAATGAAATATTTATATCTAAAAGTAACAACACATATGTCAGCTATAGAAGATAGACTTCATGCTTGTCAATTTATTTTTGTCTTCTTTTTCTCATTTTATATTACCTTGGAATATGGCTAAAATTGTGGAAGGTGGTTTATAAGAGGACTAGAGGCCCAGTGCATGAAATTCATCTGGGGGGAGGGGGATTCATCAGCCCAGCCTATACCCTTTCCAAAGTGGGACCCCTTGAGGGATGTCCAACTGCCCATTTAGGCCTGATCTCAGTGGGCCTAAATGGGTAGTCAGACATCCCTCTCACAATCCAGGACCACTGGCTCCCTACCTCTCACCTACCTGCCTGCCTGATTGCCCCTAACCACTCTCCTGCTAGCCTGATCGATGCCTAACTGCTCCCCTTCCAGCCCAATTGCCTCTAACTGCCCTCCTCTGTAGGTCTGGTTGCCTCCAACTGCCCCTGACTGCTGGCCTGGTCACCCCTAACTGCCTTCCCTTGCCAGCCTGGTCCCCCTAACTTGCTTCCCCTCCTGGCCTGATTGCCCATAATTGCCCTCCTCTGCTGGCCATCTTGTGTCCACATAGGGGAAGCCATCTTGTATGTGGGAGTGATGGCCAATTTGCATATTACTCTCTTATTAGACAGGATATGTGAATCAGCAATTTAGGTTGTAGTCAAAAAGGAAAAGGTGTTTAGAAGAATTGGCAAGATCACATTGATATGTAATCAATATTTTCTTCTGACCAGTTATTCAAAGACAGAAATAAGAAACAAACATTTAAATGAAGAGATTAATGATAACTCTCTTGGCAATACCTCTGAGAATAGAAGATAAGGAAACTGAGAGAGGATTTTGCTAGTTTCTGACACTTAAAGTGTCATTTTTATTAACATACAATAAAACACATTTTAACTAGAGTATGCTTTTTATCTAGGTCCTACTACTTATGATTGAAAGGAAAAGTTGGCCAGTTAACACCTGAATGAATGATGAGTTGTGTTCTAGGAAGGGAAGCCGGTATATAGGGAATCCACATTCTGCATAGTAAGTAGGTGTTAACCACCCAGACCTTTGCCACAAAAGGGAGGCATTATCTTAATCATGCTGAACAGTAAACAAACTTCCCCTTTAAACAGATGAAGAGACTATCTTCCAAAAATGTTTTCTATACAAACATGGTTGACAATATGGTCAAAACAAAGGCAGTCATTGTCTCATAGAAATGGTACACATGGCCTACATAAGCTGTTGGGAATTATTCCCCAGTATTCTATAATAAATAAGTCAATCATCAATGATAAATGTATCCAATTTTCAATATGTGTTGTTGTTTTAAAATTCTCAATAATCATTTTTCTCTCCCACTATGAAAAGATAAAAGGAGACATAAGCCTATTTAGCCACACTTCTTTAGTCCCTTCTGTGCTGACTTCAGCAATAGCATTGAGGATAAGACATTAAACTAAGCAATGTCCTTGGCTTACAGAGCTTCCCACTCAAGTAAAGGGCTAACAAGAATGTCAGTCATTGGTTGTATTCTAACAGAAGCACATACAAAGCTAAAGAAGTAGATAGGAGTTTTGCTTGAGAGGTCTCTATCTAAGTGGATTTTTATCCAGGAATGCAGACTCTAAGTCTGGCAGAGGAAATAAATTATGAACTGTATTTTAACAGACAATTAAGTTTTAATAAGTGGAAGTAAAAGGAAGGGGTGGGAGGAGAAGGTACAGGCTACAGAAATAGACAAGTCAGGCAGTAAAAAATGCCATGGAGTGCTAACGGATTTGCAAGTTTTTTGTTTTGCTTGTATTTTTGTTTTTTCGTGTTTGTTGTTTTTTTCTGTACCTATAGCACAGAGTACATGTGAGATGAATGGAAAATAATTATGGCAGAATACGTCATGAATGATACGTTTTATTCTAGGTATTTGAGCTTTGCCATAATATAGTAGATACCAATAAGGATTTTAAGAAAGTACATTATTTTGATACTACACTAATATTTTCTTGTTCTATGGAGACGAATGCTGATTCCTTCTTCACTGTATGAATGACCTTTTACTCAAAAATATGCACTTTAATTAAAAACTATTAATGAGCTTTCTGTTTTTCTTGAGATTTAGTCCAAGTGAGTTATAATGAATGTTGATAACAAAATGGAGAGTTTTGCTTCAGTTGTCTTCAAAAGGTGATTCATTCATACCTGAGCAGAAAAAGGAACAATACTTCAGATTTCTGACAATGCAATAATAGCTTCGTCTCAGCGTGGGAGTAGGAGTAGTATATCAAACAGCAGAGTCTAAATTGCTTTGTTGGGTAAAGACAGTATGGTCAGTCTCTCCTCCCTACAGGGTTAGTTGAGTGAATTTCTAACTCCTATATGTTGAAGTGGACTGGAAAAAGGCAATTTAATGGTATCAAATGTTTAGGGGTTGTTTTGCTCAAGCACATCAAATGTAAATAGACATTCAGGGTCTAGAGTTCCTCCAGGGAAACAAAAAACAACAAAAACTAACCCTTTCCTATTGTTTAGTACACCCTTACATACAATATTTCACGGTATAAGAGTTTCACATGTGTTAAACTCAAATTTAATTATAAATACTACCCAACAAAGTAGGTATGATTTTTTTACTCTTTTATTTACAAATAAGGACACAGACACAAGTGTTAAGTTACTTCTTCAAGCTTATAAAGGGACACAGTCAAGATTCACACAAAAACAGCCTGCCTCCAGTGGCCACACTCTTCAAAGCAATTACATATACTATACATTGGAATTTCAAATACAGACTTGATAACTATACTGCAACCAAGTTGATCAACTACTTTATATCTAAGGCCTACAGTCTCATTTTTCTCAGGCATGGTGTAAGAAAAATTTCATTTGAAAGAAGGTTTTGCTCCAGGATTGTACAGAGATCCATCAGCAAGGTTAGTAGGAATGGAATGAGCTATTCGGTTTGGGGATGCTGCTCCAGCTGCAGACAAAAGAAGCCAGTTTGGTTGGAATGAGCAATATTAAACACAAGGAGATTAGATAGTGTCAACTGAATGAAAATTAATGTGTACTTAAACAAGTTAGTAATAATAAAAACACAAAGGAAAAGATTATAATTGACATTTTGAAGGTAGAAACCAGAAGACTTAGTGATTTATTAAGTAATTAAGTTATAACGGGAGTAAGTAGATCCAGCAAGGACCAGAACAATGTTTTTAATATAGATGACTTTACTCAAAAGGAAGTCTTTTGGGGGAAAGTTTTAAGTATTCTGGATTCTGTTGACGGTTGGAATTCTAAGTAGAGATGTCCAGATGGTAGATTTTAAACTTGTGTGGAGTTTAAGAATCAAGTCTAGGACAGACCTGACATGGTTAATTGCCATCCCATATTAAGTATTAGGGGCTATATCAATGGAAAGTTTATATAGCATGAAGCAAAATAGTCCTGAAGAGACCTGGAGAATATCAAGTGGTCAGAGAATGAACCTTCATAGAAAAAAGGAATTGATGACAGTATAGCCCTATTGAGACTGGAGGGATTTCAGAAGGCAGGATGTTTTCAGCAGAGTTTTACTCTGACAGAAAAGAAGCAATATTTTTCTATAAATTGTGTCAAATGAAAGAATTTTAGTGATCTTAGCAAGAATGATTTTAAAGGAGTATTAAGAAAATTTTTGTAAGTATGAGTTAAATAAGACAATATTAAATGCCCCTTTTAAGAAATAAATGAAATAGAGATAGATAGGTAGACAATTGGTGAGACAAAAGGTCAGGAAGGATTTTGGGTTAGATTATTAGACAGAAATATCCTGAAAACATTTTTAGAGAGCGCAAGAGGAACTAATATAAAGTGATATGTTAAGAAATAGGTGAAAATTTGAGGACAAAGAAGTTTGAAGGTAGAACTAGACACTAATATTCCATTTGTAAGAGTTCAAATTATTTACAGCCAGTGTAGCTCAATGACTGAGCATTGATCTAGGAACAGGACAAGTCACAGTTTGATTCCCAGTCAGGACACATGCCTGGTTGTGGGCTAGGTCCCAACTGCAGCCAATCAGTAATTCTCTCTCATTATTAATGCTCTTATTTTTCTCTCCCTCTAAGAAATTTTTCTTTCCTCTCTGTGAAATTAATAAAAATACATACTTAAAAAAGAGTGAAAATTATTATCGTTAGGGTTTCCAAAGGAGGAACACATGAGGCCAAAAGGGGTGAAGAAGTATAAACTTCTTAGGTCATCTGGATACCCAGATGGGCTGAGCCCCAAATGGCACCAGCACCCAAAGATGGGGAATCAGAGGTTTTTAAATGACTCTAGGCAGGCCTTTTCTGGGTGGAGAATTCTCTGTGCAGGTCTGCATTCTGGGAGAGAGAATGGTATTAGCAAGTGGAATGTGCTCTAATCAAGTGGAATGTCCATGGTGAAGTAGCCTAAAGGTCAGTTCCCAGGGGAGGGGGTATCAATTCAATTATTTGATTAGACCTAACATTCCAGGCTTTTTGTTTTATGGAATATAGAGGAAGACATATCTTCTGTATTTACTTCTTGCTGAGGGGGGACGTTGAGATCACAGGGGGATTTGCTAGTGGTCAGCTGGACGAGGGGTTACAGCAGCATGATTTCCCTAAGAGACTGGTTTGTGAAGGCTCAACAACAGTCCTATTGGGTGACTTGGGAGGTAAAAGTTGGTCCTAAGGCTGTCACAGCATCACTTGTATGGTTTTCCTCCTTTTCTGGGTCTGGAGCTGAAATACAACTGAGGCCTAGATGTTATCTTTAGAGAGGAAAAGATCAGGGGTCTAAAGTGCCTGACAAGTGATATGAAAGGGGAGAATAGGTTACCCTGGGGGTGAGGTTCTTGTTTTCCAAGTTTTGCCCTTTGCTAGTATCCAGAGTTTTCTGGCCAATTGAGTTTCTATACCTGTACCTGGCCCATCATCTTTGCTCTGGGGGGGCGGGGGAGGGGGGTGAAGGGGGGAGTTATTCAAAGGGATGAAGAGGCCTGGGCATAAAAAGAGGTTATGATTGTGTCTAAGGGTGGTATTTCCTGAGTACCAGTGGGGCTAGTACTAGTATAGCTGGAAACATAGTGTTTTATAAATTTTAACTAGGGGCCCGGTGCATGAAATTCATGCACAGGTAGGTGGGGGAGGGGGAGGGCAGGCGGGGAGGTCCCTCAGCCTGACCTGCACCCTCCTCAATTTGGGAGCCCTCAGGAGATGTGCTACTGATGGCTTGGGCTCACTCCATGTGGCTCTTTGCTCTCTGCCGGGCCTGAGTGCTCCACACCATGGGGATGGGCAAGCAGGCCCTGCTGGGTGCTGCCTGCAGGCTGATTGCCTACTCCCTGGTCACCCCACTTGCCTGCTCTCTGGTGGATGCAGCCACCACCCAGCAGGCCATGCTGGGTGCTGCCTGTGGGTCCCCATTGCTTGCTCCATGGTCGCCCTGCTTGCCTGCTTGTGCTGCCTCTTAGTCCAATTGCTTCTGGTCCAGCTCTCTGGTCACCCGCTTGCCTGCTCCCCCATGGCGGCCACCACTGCCCAGCAGACCCTGCTGTGTGCTGCCTGTGGCATGTTTGTCTGCTAGGGGGTCACCACAGTGACCTCCCAGAGATTCCTTGCTCCCCATGGCAGTGCAGCAGGCCTTGCTGGGTGCTGCCTGTAGTCCGATTACCTGCTCTCTGGTCACCCTGCTTCCCTGCTCCCCCATCGCTGCTGTCACTGCCCAGCAGACCCTGTTGTGCGCTGTCTGCGGCCCCCACTTGTCTGTGCAGGGGTCATCATGGTGACCTCCCAGCAGGCCCTGCTGGGGGCTGCCTGTGGGTCCCCATCACTCGCTCCCCCATTGCTTGCTTAGTGCCCTGTGGTGTCCGATGGGACATGGCGGTCCGTAGAGCCGCCTTTCTGACCAGGCGCCAGAAGGTGCTTTTAGCAGCAGCCGTGCGGCAGCTGATCAGACACAGCGGCCCACAGAGCTGCCTTCTCTGACCAGGCATGCCCGGCGCCAGCCAGGGGCAGGCACTTAGCACTGGGAGTGCCCGGTCAGAGACGTCGGCCCCCCGGAGCCGCCGCCCGCCGCTGCCCATGCCATACCCACCGCCACCCACTCCGTGGCTGCCAGCCTCCATCTTGGCTGGGTTAATTTGCATATAGCCACTCTGATAGGCTGGTGGGCGTGGTGTAGGTGTCCCGGAGAAACAGCCAATTTCAATATTACACTTTTATTAGAGTAGATATTACTAAGGCAAACGTTAGAAGAATAAGAATTACGATAAATGGTCTGGTGGAAGGAAAGAGACATTGGTTTGGAGGGCTGTAGTCTAATATAACAAAATGAGGCTTACCCTCAAATCATTCACTCTTTAGTGCCCTTGGTTTAGGAAGATAGGATTTTCTAGATGGCTGCAAGCTGCTGTTTTATTATCTCAGTTTCCCTATTTGTCCTGGCTGTGTCATTTCTATAACTTCCTTTTAACAGTTCTCCCTACAAACCTTCTATAACATTCATGAACCTTCTTACCACTTTCACAGACATTCTTACACTTTCACAAACATCCTTACAACTTTAACTCACTTTCTTTTTCCTTCAGAACTCATGTCCATACCTATGCATTCTATTGTCAGCTCTTAGAAACCTTAATTTTCCAGTGGTTACAAAAAGTAAACAGCCAGCATTTCTTAGGCTGACATTTGTCAACACACTTTCAGCATACTCTTACTTTCAAGAAAATATACATTTAACAAAGCACAAGAGATCTTCTGTAATAAAATTAAGAGCAGGCGAATTAGAACATGTCTAGCAATCAATATTTCAGTATTTTATGCTATATAAATATTAAGATGTTTATCATTTAACCCATCAATGCGCCGAAGCCTTTAAGTAATCAAAGACTTTAGAAAATTATGTGTAGGCATATGAGACTGGGAAAAAGGCAGGGGGAATAAGGAGCAGGCTCCGCAGCCTGTTCCCAGGCCTCTAGCAGCTTGGATTTAAAACTGCCACATTTTTCCTTAGAGATAATATGCTAAGGTTAGGGTGATAATGAGTTCAGCTTCTGATAGTAGTCATACTGTCAAGTAAGCATTTGCAATTTTAGTAAAGAAACTATTCTTTGGGAGGGTAAGAAGGTGCTGATGTGAGAGCAGTGTTTAGAGCATTAAAGGGGGTGAGAATATTGGCCTTGGGATCTAAAGGCTTAGTGAGGGGGTCCCTTTGCCATGTCATGTCACAGAGGAGCTTTGCAAGACTAAAGTTGTGAACCCAGAGGCGAGAGTACCCAATAAGCCTGAGAAAGGAGAAAATTTCTTGCTCAGAGGAGGGGACAGTCATGGGGGAGATAAGGAGATAAGGTTTACATTCCAAGGAATGGCTCAGCCTTGTAGGGTGAGAGTGAAATCCAGGTAGGTGACTGGGGTTTGGGACAACTGGGCTTTAGGAGGCAATGCAGACTAGCCCTGGCTGGGCACTGAGGTAGAATGAGAAAAGAGTGAATGGGGATATTTAGTAAGATCCAGTGTAGGGGTGAGGTGACTAATGGCTGTGAGACTAATCCATCAACCCCCATAATAGAGACTGAGGAGGGAACAAGGGTCCCAGCGAATTCGGAGAGGACAGAACAAGTGGCCCTGGTGCCAATTGAAAAGGAGATTGGCTCACCTGCCACCACAGTCATTACCCGAGGCTCTGTCCTGGCGATGCAAGTCTGTGGGGCCCTGTCAGGGGCTGAGCAGCTTCTTCAGAGCCAGTCGCAGAAGGTCTGGGAGCTTCAAACAGGATCCAGAAGGTGGCCTTGCTGGACTGGCTGAGGTTTAACCCACAAGGGGCTAGACTAGACTCAATTTCCAGTGGCCTTCTCTTTCGTATGTTGGGCAGGCCCAGGCAGGGGTCTTGAGTTTTAGCAGGACTTGGCCCCCTGTCCTCTCTTGTTGCATTTGCAGCAGGGCCCAGAGTAGGCCTAGCTCCTGACTTACCCTTGGTTGGAGGCCCAGCACTTCGCTTGGGGTTCATGAGAGTGGTGACTAAGAGCTGGAAGGCTTCCTTCTGGGTCTCTGCCTTGGCCTGGTCTTGCTTTTGATTTTGGATTTGCGTCTCCTCGTCTCTATTATTAAAGACCTTAAAGCCCAGGTTAATGAAGTCTTTTGAGGGGTTTGTGGACCTTTGTCTACTTTTCGAAGTTTACGGTGTGTGTCAGGGGCTGATTGGGATATAAAATGGGTGTTCAGAGACGGGTTCCCACTGGGGAGGTGGGGTCTAAGGTGGTCAATTTCCATACGTCTGCTGTGAGGCGAGAGAGGAGGAGAGCTATGTTTTCGTCAAGGCCTTGAGTGATCTCATTAAGTTTGTCTTTGTTGACCACAATATCCTCTGTTGCTGCTGCCTCCCACATGGGTAGAATGGGCATGGGAATAGAAGTGGCTGTTGAGGAGAGTGGTCTTTGGGGGTCTGAGAGCAAGTGTTAGGTGGGAAAATGCTGTTTTGGAGCTTGTATTCTTGGTGTTGGGTTCTCAAGGGCTGGGGAGAAGGTGGTTAGTGGGTAGGCAGGTCTGGTTTTGTGGAACCTACTGCAGGTGAGGAAGGGGGTGGAGGTTGGCGGTCCGCTGGGTCAAAAGTAGATTCAGAATAAGAAGTGTTAGGGATCTGATGTTTTGTGTGAAGGAGAAAGATATGATCGGTAGAGCAGGTCTGAGAGAGAGGATTGGGCCTGAAGGGTGAAAAAGGCCTGGATGTAGGGAATCTCTGACCATTTTTCATTGCAGTGACAGCAATCATCTAAATTGTGCAATTTGTTAAAATTAAAAATGCCATTTTCAGGCCATTAAAACTTATTATCTAGTTTATACTGTGACCAAACAGTGTTACAAAATAAAACGAGGTGGTTGGGCATGATTTCCCCCGGGAGTATGCAGAGGGCGTGTAGGATGGCCCATGAGAGAGGAAGGATGAGTAACAAACCACAAATTCAAAGTTGGCTGCTTAGGGCAGGCATCCCTGCTGCTAAACAAATGACCATGAGAAATGTGAGGTGACCCTCCAGACTGGGCAACCCCAATCCAGAATCACCCAAAGCCAAATGGCTGAGGAGTCTTCAGTGCTAAGACTTTTGAGACTTGAGAAATCAGTGAGAGAGAATGGTCAGAAGACTGGAGATGAGGGCATCACTCACCTAGAGAAGGTTGGCTGCTGTGGGATGGAGGGTCAGCAATGGAGAAGGAGAGATTCCAGTTCTGGCATCCTCCTTGGCTGGTTGGGGAGGGTCCAAAGGAGGGAGTCCTAATCGATGCCTGCAATGGAATCACCCCAATAATATTCAGAGGTAAGCCCAGGTCAAGCCACCATAGCCTACTGCTCTCTGAGTAGCAAACTCAGGGTGACTGAAGCCAGGGTGATGGCACCCTATCCCCGTGGAATCCCCTTGGGTTTCAGCACCAAATGTTAGGGTCGCTGAAGGAAGAACACATGAGGCTGAAGGGGGTAAAGAATTATTCATTTATTATGTCATCTGGAAACCCAGATGGGCTGAGCCCCCAAATGGCAACAGCCCTCAAAGATGCCGAATGAGAGGTTTTTAAATGACTCTAGGTAGGCTTTTTTTCTGGGTGGAGAATTCTCTGTGCAGGTCCGGATTCTCGGAAAGTCCGAGAGGAGAGATAATGGTCTTAGCAAGTGGAATGTGGTCTAAGCAAGTGGAATGTCCCCTGTGCAGTGGTGTAAAGGTCAGTTCCCAGGGGAGGGGTATTGATTCAATTATTTGATCAGACCTAACAATTATTCTTAGGTTAAAGATGGAAAAATAGAGATGTAAAACAAATAAAAAATTCTACCTAAAGAACATACAAAAATTGAGAGACAAAATGAGAGAAATCAAGTATGAGTTAAATCATCAGGCTTTGTTTTTTACATGGGATATGTGGCTTCACCAATAAAAGAACATAAGGTTGTGTGAATCAACCTTACACTGCCATATTTATACTCACAAATCACACTGACAGTATAAAAGCTTACTTTACTAAAGAACATTTTGTTCAAGGCACACTTTAAGAAGAATCAATTGTTTCTCCTCCCCTCAACTGCCTTTGTTTTTGGAGCTTTATATGTTTTAAATTTTCAGTCAACTATATTCTTTCAAATGTACTCCTTTGATATTTAAATACACTTAAGTGAGGTTGCATCTTTGGATTAAAAAAATGTAGGTCTTAAATTGATCACTATTTTAGTTTATTTGAAGTAGAGACATTTGTATTGCATTATAGTCATTTGTCCAACAACAGAAATATGTAGATGTACATAATACTACATTAGTGGATGTGGATGTAAGGGACACAGAGAATACAATACACCACCTTCTCCTCAAATGGCTTGCAAATTACTTTGAAAAAAATTGCACTCAGCATTTGCAGGACATTCTTTTCATCTTATTTTGCTTGCAAATAAGTTTATCTGAGTGACTTATTCAATGCCAGGTATAAGTGCTGCTGATGGATTTGCATTGATTTATTTAAAGTACCTTTGCTTATGAACAGATGCAGGTATTTGCAAGAAGGCCCCTTAGATGAAAAAATCTATTTTTACCTATGGCACAAAGGGAGGGAAGCCCAAATTCATGACTTTGATCTTATTAACATGGTGTTCCAAGCAACCTCACTAACCAGCCACAGAAGAGATTTTGATAAATATGCAGATGTACCAGTCAGTATAATGACGGAATATCTAATACAATATGTCTTATCCATATATGTATTTTCTGGCATACAAGACAACTTTTTAACCCAGGAAAATCTTCTCAAAAGTCGAGGGTTGTCTTATATGCTAGGTGTCATCTTATAGGACGGGTGGTGAAACTTCCGAGCTGGACTGGAAAATCTGCTGTCACCACATATGGTGGGGGAGCTAAAAAATGGCCACACTCCATTCATTTCAATGGAGCCAGACGCAGACCACAAGTGTCTCTGGTCGGCTCCTTTTTGTGCTACATACGATCTCCATCCAGATTTTTTAACCCAGGAAAATCTTCTCAAAAGTTGGGGGTCACTTTATACGCCCAGTCATCTTATATGCCAGAAAATATGGTACTTAGATTCACCTGTGAAGAAATTTGCCTTTCCAAAAATATATGAATCTATTTTTTTTCAGAATTAAAAAGAAAAGATTTTTTAAAGAACAACTCAACTTTCTACCTAATTGATTATAGTACTAATGCAAATAAAGTACAGTTCACATGCAATAATCTATGTTCTTTGTTTAGATACAATTTCATATCTAATATAATAAAAGAGTAATATGCAAATTAACCACCACTCTGAGACACATAAGACACGCCCACCAGCCAAGCCACCAGCCAAGCCACCAGCCAAGCCACGCTCACCAGTCAATCAGAGCGGCTTTATGCAAATTAACCAATTAGCCAAGATGGCGGCCGGCAGCCACAGAGCTAGAGCAAACAAAAGGCTTCCATTGCACCAGCGATGGAGTTAAAACTGCCTGCCTAGGCCGGCCGGGCCTCTGCTCAAGGCAACAATGTTTCAATTATAGAAGCCATGGAGCTAAAGCAAACAGGAGGCTTAGTTGCCTGACTAGGCTTCACTCAAGGCAAGAAAGTTTCAATTATAGAAGATAAATAAACCCCAGAAACCTAATTCCAGCCAGCCTTACTGGGACCTTGGGTCAATGGGAGGTGTGGGCAGCCTGAAAACAGCCCTCAGTCCCTCACCCAGGCTGGCCAGGCACCCCAGTAGGGACTGGAACCCTGAAGGGACTGTGGGCAGCCTGAAAATGGCCTTCATCCCCTCACCCAGGCAAGCCAGGCATTCCAGCAGGTGGACATCCCCCCAGGGGTCCCAGACTGCAAGAGGGCACAGGCTGGGTGGAGGAACACCCCTGAGTGCACAAATTTTTGTGCACCAGGCTCCTAGTCTATTATAAAACATGAACACTAGATATCCAATGAATTATTTAAATCAATTGATCAATACAATAGTCACAGTTTCAGATTCTGTCAAGCAAAAATACCTGAGTAATCAATGATATCAAAATTGCTGAGCAGAATGAGTTGCTTCCCTTCAGGCTCCCATATTACTTGGTTAACATGTACATTAGTAAAATGTCCACTGCATCAAAGTGTTGGACCCTGGATAACAATGTTATAAATTTTTCATGTACATATTTCTGTCACTAAACAATGTTCCCACAGATAGTGCTTTTTTAAGTAGTGTTTACTTACAAAGCAGTGGATTACTCTTTTTATTCTTTCTCACTCTTCTATATCCTTACTTGAATTATAATAAACCTTATATTAATAGAGGTTAATAAAAATACATATACATATTAAGGATATATTTGTGGGTTAAGTTTTAGTTATACTAACCTGGTTTGATTTAGAAACTAATAATTTTTTGAGAAGTTGTTCCAGCATATTGCTTTTTTTTATGATAAGATATCCAAGAGTAGGTATTTTGTTTAGTTGTTCTGCACATTCTGACAAAGTTCCTTATCAGAAAGTTGTTTACTGATGTCTCCAGAATATAAGTTGATAATAGAATACTGTTGTTGTATTGTACCCCACGAATCACACAAGGATGCTTCAAGAACTTGAATTAAGGAGTCACATTTATTGCAAATCCAGGACTATACGAGGGCCATGCATTCCAAATCTCACAGTGATAAAATGGCCGCAACACCAGATTTATATAGGCAAAAATCACAAAGGTATCAATTACATCTTTGGGTTTGGAATGAGGAACCTGGTTTGCACAAAGCAGTTACAGAAGTGAAATTGAGCAGATTAGTTATCTACAAAGATTAATTATAGTTTTGGGGTCTTCAGACCATCGAGTTGACAAAAACACATTATCTAGAGCCGTCGGGTCTTAGGACCACTGAGTCAACAGAAACACATTATCTGGAGCCATTGAGACAATTTAGAGTAATTGTGCTGTCCTGGTCTTGGAACCACTGAGTCAACTGAAACGCATTATCTGTGGCCACTTGGGCAATTGAGGATAATTGTGCTGTCCTGGTTCCCAGGTTCAGAAGAATGTGCTTTCTAAAACCAGTATGACCACAACCAATGGGGTATTCACATTACAATCAATAGGGTATTCAAGCAAATGGGATGATTTATATAACTCAGAAAATCAAAATAACTTTTTAATTATTTTAACAAGCAAATAAGTACAGAAGCCAAACAGCAGGGTTAAAGTTAAACTACAGTTTCTACCTGAGATGATTGCAACCATACTTTACTATTCCAGTTCTATATTTTCTTTCCCACTGAAGCATTAAAATGTCTTCCAAAGTTTTACCATTAAGGTTTATCTGATTGTTGTTTTTGTTTCCTTTTTTTTTTGTTTGTTTGGAGGTGAAGAAGAAATGTGGGTTCAAAAATGATGTAATAACATCGATCAAACACAGAAATATGTAAATATTGACATTCACCTAACTAATTAGGGTAGAGAAAACAAATACACTTTTGTCTTACTCTAGTGATTAGAGACATTGAAAAAGAACAAAAGTTATTTAATTTGATTTTGGTTAGGACATTGGAACTGTTTTCTCCTAAAGACCAAAAATTCAGCTATCACGAGAGTGTCCTCACATTGCCCTAAAATGAATCAGGATGATTCTATTCCATGTCTCAAATGACATAATATCTCTTAGATTTATTTTATTTTATGCACATATTACCTTAAATTTTTAGTACATAAAAGAGAAAAATTGAGCCATGAAACTGAAGACAAAAATCTAAAAAGCCCTGTCTGGGTGGCTAGTTGGTTGGAGCACTCTCCCATACACCAAAAGGTGGCAGGTGAGACTCCCAGTCAGGGCACGTAACTGGTTTGCAGGTTTGATGCCCTGTCAAGATGCCTATAGGAGGCAACAAGTCGATGTTTCGCTCACACATCGATGTTTCTTTCTCTCCCTTCTTCTCTAAAAGTCAATAAAAAATACATCCTTGAATGACAATTTTTTTTAAAAGTACAAAAATAATTAGAGCAGCTATTTGCATCTCAATGAACTTTCAACATTGCCTGATTTTACAGGGTACCTGCACTGAACTAAGAAATAAAGCAATTTTCTAAATAAGCACACTTATCCAAGATGTTGATTTGCTCCACCTCCAGCCCAATTATCTTGCTTTGACTTTGGAGAGTGAATGAGCAGCTAATTAAATTGCCTTTGCCAGATCAACAAGAAAACAGCTTTCACCCCATTTACTCACCTCTTTTTCAACATCAGTAAGACTTCATGACTTAATTGTTAGCATATTTGACCTAATGGAAAGATCAGAGAAAATCCTTAAAATAATATCCACTCAAAATTCGTTACTATAGATAGTTTTGTTTATTTGTTTGTTTTGTTTTTTTATTGTGTGTGTGCTCCTGAAGTAAGAATATCAATCATTTGTTCAGGCCCACAAAGTAAACTCTATGTCTACGGGAGAAGATTCAGCCTATTAGCATTGTTAGCTAGGTATTAATAAAGAAAGAAAGCAAAGGGAATGGGCATTGTTGAGCCTAATGTGCTGGGGAACTGAATGGACACAGCCTGTTTGCTTCATTAGGAAGTTATAGCTTCACACACTCCAGGAGATCACAGCATTGCCCCAGCAAGGATTAACATACTTCTTGTCTCCCCTCTAGTACCTGGGGAGAAGGAGGAGGTAAGCACAGACACAACAGAAGTCACAATGGCTCCAGGAGAGGTGCTACAATAGGCATGCGCAAAAGGTGGGCCCAGCATAAGTCTGCAAAAGTTTGGGAAGTTGATGGATCATTGAAAAAAAGCTCCTGGTTCTTCCCAAGCCAGAGAAAATATAATCCTAGGGAGCAAAGCCCTTTTCTGTCTCTCTCAATAACACACGCTGGCACCATTCATTTGTTAGTTCTTTCAGCAAAGACCCTACAGGTCTAGCAACCATCAGGGTCCCTGGCAGACCATGCAGGCTCCAAAGGACTCTTATTATGAAAGAGAAACTAGACACGGGCCTTTGTTTTGGCCTTGATGAAAACAAAGAAGACTTTTTTCCCTGGTGGAAGGATGGAGGTGGGAGACAGGGCAGCCTTCTACTTCCACCCGAATAAACCTCCCACAGCACAATATCTGGTGTATGGATCCTTGCAGTGCGTTTCTTGTGATCCTGTGAAAAAACACGCTAGCCACCAGCAGCATTCCTGTCTTCACAGTGAACTTTGACCTGGGAATTGTGAAATGGTGGAATACAGCTCACATTTCCTCACTTGAGAAATCAATGGGGGAGGGGGAAATAGAACAGTAATTTTTTTTCTTC
Source organism: Murina feae (assembly GCA_004026665.1). Taxonomy (NCBI): domain Eukaryota; kingdom Metazoa; phylum Chordata; class Mammalia; order Chiroptera; family Vespertilionidae; genus Murina; species Murina feae. The sequence continues at coordinate 118,145 of PVJC01000071.1, read as the reverse complement.
AACATAGACAATGATAGTACATGAATCATATTTGAGTCCTCTACATATGTCAAAGACAAATGGCTAAGGGTCTATTGAGAGGCCTAAAAAGGGCTAACTCAAATGTAATCCTGATATTTTGGGAGCTAGCAATTGGAATCCATGCCAGCAAGCTAATCTATAATTAAGTCATTACCTCCTGCCCAGAAACTAAACCTGTAAACAGTGCACTGCCAGGAGGGAGGGTTGTTATCACTGGTGCCAGGCCAGCCCATGAGATATGGCCTGGAGACCCCCAACACCCGAGGGCCTCTTGCAAAGCCCATGAAAAGGACCTGAAGCATAATCCATATTTGCAGGACAAAGACAACAGGGAGATGTAAAATGAAGGCCCCTGAACATTTCAGTACTCTGATTTGGAAGTTATTCCCGGAGTCCGCCAGTGTAATTAAAACAGTGTTCCTCCACTTCTTCAAAACTACGGTTGGTTTTTCTGGGGTCTTCTGCAGCATTATGATTCTTAACATTATAAGTACTTTACTTCAGACTGCTTTCCTTCTGTTTATTTTTAGGTATTTTTCATTGTTATAATTATCATCATCATCATCATCATTTATACAAATATACTATTTACTAGAGACTTGGTGCACAAAAATTTGTGCACTCAGGGAGGGCTCTCAGCCCGGCCTGTGTCCTCTCACAGTCTGGGACCCCTGGGGGGATGTCAACCTGCTGGTGTGCCTGGCCAGCCTGGGTGAGGGGCTGATGGCTGTTTCAGGCTGCCCACAGCCCCTTCAGGGTTTGGGTCCCTACTGGGGTGCCTGTCCAGCCTGGGTGAGGGGCAGAGGGCCATTTCAAGTTGCCCACAACCCCTTCAGGGTTCAGGTCCCTACTGGGGTGCCTGGCTGGAAGCAGGTATCTGGGATTTACTTAACTACTATAATTGAAACTTTGTTGCCTTGGTCCTCCCCCCGCCCCAGCTCAAAGTCTGGGTTGCCCCTGACAACCCAAGGTCCCAGCTGGCAGGTATCTGGGGTTTGTTTATCTTCTATAATTTAAACTTTGTAGCCTTGAGTAGAGCTCAGGGCCCTGGCTTCCTCCATTGCCCAGGGCAACTCCAGCTCTGTGGCTGCTGCCATCTTAGTTGAGTTAATTTGCATATTTGCTCATGATTTGTGCACTCGGGGGGGGAGGGGGTGTCCCTCAGCCCAGCCTGTGCCCTCTGGCAGTCTGAGACCCGTTGGGGGATGTCCACCTGCTGGCATACCTGGTGAGGGGCTGATGGCTGTTTGCAGGCTGGCCAAGCCCCCACAGCGGGAACCCTCACCCTATGGGGGTGTGGCCAGCCTGTGTGAGGGGCTGAGGGCCATTTTCAGGCTGCCCACAGCTCCCATTGACTCAATATTTCAGTTAGGCTGGCTGGAATTAGGTTTCTGGGTTTTATTTATCTTCTATAATTGAAACTTTGTTGCCTTGAGCAGAGGCCTAGGTATGTAATGGAAGCCTACTGTTTGCTTCAGCTCTGTGACTTCTATAATTGAAATATTGTTGCTTGAGCAGAGGCCTGCCGGACTAGTCAGCAGTTGCAATGGAAGCCTCCTGTTTACTCTAGCTCTGTGGCTGCTGGTCTCCATCTTGGCTGGGTTAATTTGCATACATCCACTCTGATTGGCTGGTGGGCGTGGCTTAGATGTCTTAGAGTAATGGTCGATTTGCATATTACTCTTTTATTAGATTGGATTACTTATCATGTGCCAAATTATGCTAAATGATTCAAACGTATTATCTGATTTAATTATTGAATTTATAATTTTTTAATATTTTAAACCTGAAGAAGCTAACACACATGGAGAACTACTTGTAAATCTAGAAAATGGTAGAACATGATCTTAAACTCAGGTGTGTCAAAGATCCTGCTCTTAAGCACTTCAATATAAAATAGTGTAAATAGCTAGACTGTATCTTGAGGGGAAAAAGGGAATTGCAATTAGATAGCTGAAAATATGTCTTCATACATAAGAACATATCAGTAAAGAAAAGCACAGTAACCAAAATTCTATATTCCTTTGTTTTAGTATGTTTAATGGTTCTATGCATGATCACTTTTGGTCAGTTCTAATGAAAAGTTAAAATGATCTCCAATAATAATAAGTCCCTTGTTAACACAGATTTCTTTTCACTACAGATACTAGAACTCTCCTATTCATACCTTACATTGTTACAGTGTGTATCTGTATGTTATTCTAAAGAGCTTTCAAGGATGAAAACTGATCTCTAGGAAACACCATATAAAGATTGCCAAACAGGACACACATTCCTTAACTCTACAAGAGAATATTTCTCATGATATGTTTCTACTTTTTAGCTAAATGCTAAATATGCTCTGTATATTCCTCCCAAATAGGGAGATTTATAGCAATAATTAATGCCTGATCTAGATCACACAGTGCGGTCTATAGCTCCCAGGTGATAACTAGAAAGTGCAAAATGTATTTCTGCAGACCAAGAACACATCAAAAATACAATGATGACTGTACCAGTAAATCTGTTTAGGGGTAGAATGCAACTGGTTGTTTAGATTAGAATGGGATGGAAAGTGGAGGAGTATGGGATGATTCTCTCACTGAAAAAGTTGGGTTCTTTCTAGAGTGGAGCCAGGGTAATTCTGAGTAATAACCATAAAGCAGCTATGTTGAAGGAACTGTATCAACAACAGCAACAGTGGGGAACTAGAGGAGGATTTGCAGGAAAGGCTGGTGGAGGAGGTGATGACCCAGTCAAAACTGAACCAAGGATATAGTAACTATTGGGATCAATGTTCTTTCAAACATGGATATAACAGCCAGGGTTAAGTTGGTTATGGAAGATATGACTACCCTGGTTACAACATCTATGGCTATGATTATAGCAGGCGGCAGAGTGATTATGGGAAAGTATCCAGGTGAGGTGACCATCAAAATAGCTACAAACCAAACTAAGTTACTCCATGTGCAATTTACCTCAAGAGTTGATTAGGTAGTATTTTAAAATTTGAAGATGCATTTAAAGGTGGCTCTTATCACCTGCTAATAGCAGTTAAACTGAAGTTAAAGAAATTTACTGGATATTATTAAATTTAATAGAAAAATCCTTATGCAAACCAGTGTTCACATAGGATTTTATTGTTTGCATTGATAATTATAGTTTAATTCTAATTATTTATGGTGCTCTTTCCAAAATACAATAATACTAGAGGCCCAGTGCACAAAATGCATACACTTGGGGTGGGAGCCCCTCATTTTGGCCTGCACCCTCTCGCAGTCCAGGAGCTCTTGGGGTATGTCCAATTGCTGGCTTAGGCACACCCCATGAGGAGTAGGCCTAAGCCAGCAGTTGGACATCCTTAGCGCTGTTGAGGATGCAGGAGAAGCTCCCGCCACCACCATTGTGCTCACCAGCTGTGAGCCTGGCTTCTGGCTGAGCGGGGCTCCCCCTGTGGTAGCACACTGACCACGAGAGGGAAGCTCCTGTATTGAATGTCTGCCTCCCAGTGGTCAGTGTGTGTCATAGCTACTGGTCATTTGACTGATTTGCATATTTGCCTTTTATTATATAGGAGAATATAATGTGAATTAGATAAGCCTTTAAAAATAGGAGTAGCACCCAACAGGTGTGGCTCAGTTGTTGAGCATTGACCTATGAACCAGGAGGCCAGTTTGATTTCTGGTCAGGGCATATGCCCAGGTTGCAGACTCAGTCGCTAGTGTGGGGCAGGCAGAAGGCAGGCGATCAGTGATTCTCTGCCATCATTAATGTTTCCATCTCTCTCTCTCTCTCTCTCTCTCCCTTCCTCTTTGAAATCAATAAATATATGTTTTAAAAAATAGAAGTAACTTAATAGTTGTATCTAGAACTTAATAAATATTTGCTAGCAAGCAAAAAAAAAAAGTACTTTCCATGGATTTCACATGCATTATTTTGCAACAGCTTTCACATATGCACACACACAGATACACACACACTCTCAAACTCATTCACATGTGCATGTACACTCCTCACAGTAAAGTAAGAAATGCATATGCAATTTCTACATTCCAGATTAAGATACTAGAACATAGGAATGCAGAGATTGCCTCTGATAACAAAGTCAGCACCATGACCTTAGGTATAGCCAATTCTTTGGAGCTCATGGTTAAACTATATTTCTTCCTTTTACTGGCTTCAATTGTATCTTTTTAAAAAGCATAATAATATGTATGTATTTAGATGAAAGCATTGCTATTTTTTTTCTTTAGAAGAATGAAAAGAGAGAGGTTTTATAATGCAGAATAAACAAAGACAAACTGGAAACTTCAGAGGTTTGAACAGGAAAGAGCCAAAGCCTAAGACTTCGCTCACTATTAAAAACAGTCCCTGTCAGTCAATGTCATACCACGTCCCTACCTTTCTTTTCTTCATGTTTCTACCAGAAAAAAATCACAGTTGCTTTAAAAAGTATTATATTTGTCTATCGAGATAAATAGAGTGATGTACTATTGATTATAAACTGAATTCTGAAAATTTTATGAGCCCATAATTTATTTGTATTTCAAAACTCCATGTCAAATAAAATGAACTAAGAAAAAAATATAAACTTGATATTATTTTTAGGTTATGTAAAATACAGAACTGGCTATGCCTGACAAATAGACTAAGCATGTTTACTCTATAATCATTTCCAAAGAATGTCAATGTAATACTGTGTATTTTAATTTATATTTTATAAGGTATACTCTAAGGTATTAAATATTCTATAATCATTAGTAATTATTATGTAGCTCCTCACAGAAGTTCTTTCTGATGACATAAAATATACATAGGTGGATAAATTGATAGGGATATCATGCATTTTGTGTGTTTTCTAACATAGTTTTTAAATTATGTTTTAAATTGTAACAACAAAATGGAAATAAATTAGTTCAATCTTTTCCAACCAAATGCTAGTTTTAAGATAATTTGTTTTATCAACAATAAAGGCAATGCCTTCTACTTATGATTTTTAAAGTAAATTGAATAAATTTGTGAAATCAGTTCTACTTGAAACTTACCAAATTTGTCATTCTGACCTCTAAATTATTGTATCAACATAATAGTAATTATACTAATGTTATATTCTTTTTCTTTTATCCATGTATTTCAAGTAACTTAGTATGCATAAAGGTGTTTCCCCTTTTTATAAAATATATACAAATAAGTGTGTTGATTTATTAAGAATAAGACCCCCCCTTTGACAGAAGCAATGGCCAAAAAAACTGATTAGTCCTTTACTGGGTATTCAAGGCTACCCATGCACTACATACGCATGGACCTGTTGTCTCTACAGCAAGGAGAGCTAGAGCACAGCATCACGAGCAAGAACCCATTAAGAAAAATGCTTCTCCCAACCATCCCCAGCCTTCCAGCTGTAGGATGATAGTCACTGAAAGACTTGCATGCATGCATAGGAGAATAATCAGTGGACACGGGAAACTGGGGGTTAGGGAGGAGGGGGGGGAAGGGCAAGGGGAAAAAATGGAGATCTATCTATCATCTGTTGTAATACTTATCTATCACTTGTTGTAATACTTTAAGCAATGAAATAAAAAAAAAAAAGAAAAAAAAAAGAAAAATGCTTCTCAAGAAAGTACATTAGATTGTTACACATACCTTGATAGAAGAGATGGCAAAGCCTTCCAGAAAATTTTCTTGTTTCCAGTAAAATAAACTGACTTTCATTATGTTTACTGAATGCAATAAGGCAACTTGTATTCACATATGAAAAGTTTCTGCCTTTTGAAAAGTGTGTCTAGGGTCTTGTAAAATACAGACTCATATGAAGAAGGCTCACTTTTATTTTTTTGGAAAACTAAGATTGAACTTCAGTGAAGTTTGCAAGATAATCAGCAAAAGCTTTCTTTGACAGGTTCTGCTATGCTGAAGAACATACAACCTTTCAGGAGATGGATCAAATAGCTATAATCAAAGTGGATAATTAGAATCAGTTCAACTTTGGGTATCATTAAAAGCACATAGTTTCCCCCTAGTTGGTTTGGCTCAGTAGATAGAATGTCAGCCTATGGACTAAAGGTCCCAGGTTCAATTCAGGTCAAGGGCACATGCCTAGGTTGCTGGCTTGACCCCCCAGTAAGGAGTGTGCAGATGACAACCAATCAATGGTTCTCTCTCACCATTGATTTTTCTATTTCTCTCCTACTCTCTCTTCCTCTCTGAAATCAATACAAATTATATATCGTCTTAGATTTTCTTTTAAAAATAAAAACTGTAACATATATTTCACATCTAAAAATAAAGCACAGATTAACCCATTGCCTGCAGAGTTTCAATTATAGAAGATAAATAAACCCCAGAAACCTGATTCCAGCCAGCCTCACTGGGACCTTGGGTTAATGGGAGCTGTGGCAGCCTGAAAACGGCCCTCAGCCCCTCATCCAGGCTGGCCAGGCACCCCAGCAGGGACCCAAACCCTGAAGGGACTGTGGGCAGCCTGAAAATGGCCCTCAGACCCTCACCCAGGCTGGCCAGGCATGCCAGCAGGTGGAAACCCCCTAAGGGGTCCCAGACTGTGAGAGGGTACAGGCTGGGATGAGGAACCCCCCTCCCCCGAGTGCACAAATTTTTGTGCACCGGGCCACTAGTATGTAATATAAACCATAAAGTTGTTGGTGGCTCTAATGATCTTAGGTTTAATCTACAGCAATAAACATGGATAACATAAATAGAAACACACAGACTATGACTACTAAATGCTCTTCATTCTGAAATGTATACACCAGCAGGGAAACATTGAATGCAACCCTTTGAAAGCCAAGAATAGTAATCATCTTTAATTCTGTTTTATTTTTATCTTGCCACTCTGCACTTGTTCTTTGCAGCAAAGACATAGAAAGCTGTTCTTAGTATATTCGAAAGTCCCGAGGAAATGAGAACCAGAAATCTCACCAGAATGTCTATTTTGTGAGGCTCAAACCCAGCTTTTCTCACTTGACAGCTTTGTTATAGATAAGTTTTAACTAAGTTATCAAACATTTTATTTGGCTGAACTGAACTTAACCCAGTCTATATATTACTATGTTTAACTTGAAGTTGGTTTATCTAGTAGACAAATTTTTAAACAGAGAATATATGTCAATTAAGAAGCTAGCCACAATTATTTATTTCTAGGTAGAATGTACATGATTTCGCTATTTTATTATAAACTAATGTGTTAGTGAAGTAGGACTGAATCAAACCCTAGTCAGATAAAACAAAGAGTCAAGATTTATAGATAAATATGCACACAAGTGTTAGGCTTGTGTAGAATTATTGTGGGGTGGAGTGGAGGAAAGAAAGCAAGAATTTAAACCATATTGATTTCTTTTAAGAATAATGGTTGAAGCTCAAACTCAGATTCTAAGAAAAATAAATGTAGTGATTTGTCACCCTTAAGAGTACCTACTCATATTTGAAAATTCTCTCCAACTGATGCCAATAATTATCTATACCCAACCCATCTGCAGGTTGAATATTGGACATGTAAAATGGAAGGCCAGTGCTAGGACATAGATGCAATCCCTTGTGAGATTAAGTTCATTCATCAGACACCATAGAGAAAGTTAGAATATGATTAGGTACATTTATTAACAGTGAAGAAATGGAAGTTTCCACTAGGGTCACCATAGACATAATGGTGGCTGACATGAATTTTATTTCACAGACTATGGCTATTAAATTTAGAGTTGAAGTCACTAAATCTCTCCAGACATACTTATACGCATCTCCAAAATGCAAAGACAAATTGAATAGTTAGTCAGGCAGTGAACTACTGCTATGAAAAAGCTTCTATATTTAATCTATTTATAATTGATGTATGCTCTATTTCACCATACTACAACTAGTAAACAAATATGGTGCTGGAAATAGAAGTAACCCACAATAACCATTACTTTCTTCACTGCCAGTTTCATAAACAAAACATCATCCATTGGGTAATCTAGACACATACCTGAAAGAAAACATGCATAATCCTAAATTTTCCATATTCTACCCATACCTGGCTCAGTCCTCTTGGCATATCTTTAATCTATGTTCTTCCCTTCATTTTCACTACTGGCACATTTCATTTCATCATACCTGGATGACAGGTTTTTGATTTTACTATTACTCCATACAGCCAATGTGATAGAATATGAATCAGATTCTATTATTCTTTCCAACTTAAAATCCTTAAATCGCTTCCTGTTTTCTTTTTAAAAATATTTTTATTGATTTCAGGGAGAAAAGGAGAGGGAGAGGGAAGGAGAGATAGAAATATCAATGATGAGAGCAAATCATCGATCGGCTGTCTCCTGCATGTCCCATATCTTCCTTCTTCACAACACTCTTTTATCTGCATTGATTTCTTTGTTGTATTTATTACTTTACCCTGTCTTTGTCACTAATTTACTACTTTACCCTGGCTTTTCTCACTACTGTGTCTCTAACACCTTGAGCTGTACATACCACATAGTAGATACTTAGTAAACATTGCTGGCATAAAAAAGAAACCTCAAAAGATTGTTTAAATTCTATACTTGTTTGATTTTAAACATGTCTCATTTTGGAGCTTTAAACATTAAACCAACAACAAACAGTTGCAAATTCGTTGTTAAGGCTGATTTATAACTACAGGGTTAATATTCCTTGGCATTCATTTTAGGTTTAGAGAAGCTGATCTTCATAAATACTGGATGAGACTCCATAAGCATACTCTCTGCAATGCATGTTTTATTTCTAAAAGCCTGGAGAAGAGCGCTTTGTAATTAATGATTATTTTCCCTTCCAATTATACCATCTGCTATAATATAGTAAGTACATAAGTGTATAATACTATGCAGAATGCTCTGTTGGTCTAGGCACTGTTCTACGTGGTGAAGGATATCATTTCTTCCATCTTTCTCAATAGTCCTTGCTCCTCACATTACTCCTACATGACTTCAGTTACAGGAGAAAAAGTTAACTACTTACAACTTATCTATTCATTCTAATAAAAGTAATTGTTCAAAAGAATAAAATCCCTCTTCAACTATACTGACCCCATGGTATATCTTGCTTAAGACAACTGAAACATGTTAACTTTTATAGCACTATAAAAATATCAGAAACTATTTTACAATAAAAACATATGCAGAAAGTTAAATATTATCCATCATAGACAGGTAGATGTATTGATATTATCTATAAATTTGTCAAGAACTAGGGAAATATTTAGTATTAATTTCTATTCCTATAATATATCCATGCTACAATTCCTCAACTGTGCAACTATTCACATGAACATATACTGATGTGCTGCATAAATAATTCTATAAGAGATACTTATTTTCCACAAAATATTAATATCCATAAATACCCAACCACATTAAAGTGTAATATTTTAAATTGTATTACTTATTAAAAATCTCAAAGAAGACTCTCAAAAAGAAACATCAGGTTTAGATAGTTGAGTGAAACCCCAAAATGTCATTTCAGTAACAGTATCTACTATTTACAGCCCATTAATTCAAGCTCAGTACCTTACATAGTAGTATCCATATTATCATAATGATCATAATCACCATTATCACCTCTTTAATTTAAAGATCCCATTTTGCCAATTGGCATGCATTTGTAGGCTATTGAAAATGCAGCAGTACAATGTTGTTTTATTCATGCAGAATGGGTAACTTTTTGTTTGAAATTTATTTGTCCAGAAATAAGGTTTTGGAATAATATTTTTAAAATAAGAATATGATTAAGATGTATCTTTCAGATCAGCTCTTCAAGGTCAGAGAAAACAAGTTCTGTGATTGAGGAATATGGGTGCTTTATTTCCATTGCACATTTATTCCATGTGCAAGGGTGCTTGTAAAGGAATGTTCAGAAACCCCAAAATGAAAATACAATGAAAATAAAAGTTATACTGCTAATATTTAAATAGGTACTGCTAATAATTAAATAGAAATTGAAAAATATATATTTCCACAGGAAGACATTAGCCCTATATCATTAAGCTAAAGAATAAAAATAAATTATACACTCCTTTTAAAATATGAGCCAATATATGTTTTAAAAGTACTATTTATGAATATTTAGATGAATATAATAATGCTTATTTATGAGTGATGGTATTGTAGCTTTTATAAATAGATATAAGTATAATATAGATATTCTTAAGTATGCCACAATTTTTTATAATGCACATATATCGATGCATAATTTTTAAAATAAAAATAGTTTTAAAGCACTCAGAAACACAGAGAGCTAATTCCCATTCTCTATCTTCTTAATTACAAAACAGACTCAGGTGCAATGTTAACAGATTTTAAAAATGTTATCCCCTCCTTCCAAAAATCACCAGAATCAAGTAGAAGGGGCCTCGGTGTGACATCATTGAAAGATAACATCACTGAAAGATCAGCACTCACTCCTACAGCTTTGAGAAAGGTTCTGCTATGTCAGCATAAGGGGAGAAGAGATGAATGAAAACCGAGGGGTCCTGATTCACTGGTCAGATCTCAGATGCAATATAACCCTCACTCCTATACAATCACTTATATCACTGAATCCTAACTACATTGAAGACAGAAAATATAGTGAAACCACTGCATGCATTACAGTAGCTTGCATATTTTATCCTGTTCATATAGAAGCAAATGCTTGCCTTCAAGCATAAAAAGTATATGTGTGGTTTTATTTCATTCAATTTGCATGTTTGCTTTCATTGTCTCAACTTTAACATTTATGTTCTCAGTGAAAACATTTTTAATTTTTAAGAAATCTATTTATAAAATCTCCACTTTAAATCATTTTTTTTTAAATTGTGCTGGTAAAGGTTGAATTTGGAGCATCTGGTTTATAAAATTTTTTTTTTTAAATGACCCTTAGTTGCATATGTATCAGCACTGAAATTTGCAGACTTTCTGGAACCACAGCTTTAGTTTCTGGCAAGACTGACATAGCTCCCTAATTTTCCATGAGATAAGGTACATTTCTTGTAGTTCAACTTATTTAGGTCTTTTTTGGGGAAAAAAGTGTTTTATATCTCCAAAGTCCTGAGCTAACCACCTAATTAATAAAGAATTCCCCATGAGATCTTTTCTTAAGAATTGTCTTTTGTAAAATCATAAATCATTATGGCTCAATAACTGAAAGATTTTTAAATATTTTAAATGCACAGAAAAGAATATAACATACAGTTATGCAATAGCCACTTCCAATAAACTTTTAATATTGCTATATAAACTTTACTATCCTGGTTTCATTTTTTCAGAGTCATAAAATATTTGAGATATAGCTAAGATCTCACAATCCATGCAGTTCTATATGATTTTAAACTGTTACCTCACATTTATATTAACAATGTAAACAAAAATGATTTAAAATGCATTCATATTGATACTTGCTATGCCATTTATATCCTATAAACTTCCATTATATGCATTACGTTTTTGTTTATATCCCACTTAGTATAGTATAGTGAATGTGAAAATTCACTTTGTCTCATCATTTCAACCTTTCATTCATCCATCCATCCACTCACTCCTTATTTCTAAGTATTTCTCTATGTATATTACTCCTATTCTCCCTATTTCTTTATTATGGTAGCATTACCAGGCATTTGTTAGATCTTCCTCTTTTATTGTCAGACCTCTTTACCTCAATTCTTTACTGGCTATTACATCTTTGTGCTGTGTGCTGTGTGCTGTGTTCATAGTAATTCTCTCTATAGCCATATCTATTTTGGTATTAAATTCATCTTTGTAGTTTATATATACTAGAGGCCCAGTGCATGAATTCATTCACAGGTGGAGTCCCTCAGCCTGGCCGGCAATTGGGGTCATTTGGGGCATCTTACCCAGTCCAGATTGGGGCCAATTGTGGCTGGCCGGCAGGGGTGGGAGGTAGGGTTGGGGCCGTGGGAGATTGGCTGGCTGAAGGAAGAGACCATGGGAGGTTGGCCAGCCATGAGGAGGGGCCGCAGAAGGTTGGCCAGCTGGCCAGTGGGGAGGGACCATGGAAAGTTCCAATTGAGGTGATTTGGGCCAATTCAAGGGAGGGACCAAGGGAGATTGACCAGCCGTGGGAGGTTGGCTGCAGGCATTGAGCATCTGTCCCATGGTGGTCAGTGTGCATCATAGCAACTGTTTGGTCGTTCTGGTCATCCCTGTCATTAGGTTGTAATGGTCGCTTAGGCTTTTATATATATAGATATGCACTGCTATAATAAATTACTGGCATATACTAGTACATATACATATATGCTACACATATATAGTAAATATATACATGCGCTGATATGTATTTTTACATATCAGTACCTCATTCTACATTTACATATACACTAGAGGCCCAGTGCCCGAATTCATGCACCAGTGGGTCCCTCAGCCTGGCCTGTGCCCTCTGGAAATCCAAGACACCTTGGGGGATGGTGGACTGCCCATCAGAGATTGGGCCAAAACTGGCAGTCCACCATTCTCTGAGGGATGTAGTAGTACTGAAGCAGCAGACGGCTTGGGAGGACCTGGCGCTGCTCTGCTCATCCCAGCCCTACTGTGCCTGCTACCACTGCCACTCGGTAAGCTCACTGAGTGGTGCTCCCCCTGTGGGAATGCACTGACCAACAGCGGGTAGCTCCTGTGTTGATTCTCTACCCCCTTTATGGTCAGTGCATGTCGTAGTGACCAGTCAACTGGTTGTTCGGTCATTTGGTCGCTTAAGCTTTTATAGACTAGAGGCCTGATGTACAAAAATTTGTACAGTCGGGGGAGGGGTCCCTCAGCCTGGCATGCTCTATCAGAATCTGGGACCACTCAGGAGATGTATACCTGCTGGCTATGCCCACTCCCCGGGCAATCGGGCCTAAGATGGCAGTCAGACATTCCCCTGGCAGCCCGGGAGCAATGGGGGGGATGTCCACTTGCCAGTAGGGAGCAGGCCTAAGCTGCAGTAGGACATCCTTAGCATTGGTGAGGAGGCAGGAGATGCTCCCACCACCACCACTGTACTGGCAGCTGGCAGCCTGGCTCATTGCTGAGCAGAGCTCCTCCTGTGGGAGTGCAATGACCACCAGGGGCAGCTCCTGCATTGAGCATTTGCCCCCTGGTGGTCAGTGTATGTCATTCCCAGTGTTTCTGCTGTTAGAGTCAATTTGCATATTACCCTTTTGTTATATAGGATAGAGGCTTGGTGCATGGGTGAAGGCCAGCTGGTTTGTGCTGAAGGGTATCCCAGATCAGGGTGGGGGTCCCACTGGGGTGTCTGGCCAGCCTGGGTGAATGGCTGAGGGCCATTTTCAAGCTGGCCACAGTCCCTTCAGGGTGGGGGTTTCCCCGGGGGTGCCTGGCCAGCCTGGGTGAGGGGCTGATGGCTGTTTTCAGGCTGGCCACAGCCCCTTAGGGGTGGGGGGTCCTGCTGGGGTGCCTAGTCAGCCTAGGTGAGGGGCTGATGGCTGTTCATAGGCTGGCCAAGCCCCCTAGCAGGGACCCTCACTTCATGAGAGTGGGGCCATCCTAGGTGAGTGGTTGATGGCTGTTTGCAGGATGGGCACAGCCTCCAGCGAGGCTGGCTGGAAGCAGGTATCTGAGATTTATTTATCTTCTATAATTGAAACTTTGTTGCTTTGAGCAGAGGCCACAGCCAGCCTAGGCAGGTGGGAAGTTTAGCTTCCTCCATCGTCAGGGCAAGCAAGCCTCCTGTTTGCTCTAGCTCCGTGGCTGCTAGCTGCCATCTTGGCTGGGTTGATTTGCATTTAGTTGCTCTGATTAGCTGGTGGGCTTGGCTTGGCTGGTGAGCATGGCTTAGGTGTAGCAGAGTGATGCCTAATTTGCATATTACTCTTTTATTAAATTAGATATATCTATCTATACAGAAATTGTATATGATAAAACTCATAAATACTATTCTATTCATTTCTTCCTCCACCTTTTAAAATATTTTTTTATGGTTTTGACTTATTGGTATGCATTTAAGCATTTTAAACATATTACTCAAGCACTTTAAGTCTGGTCAGTGCCTGATTTATTCTTTGCTTCACCAACCTGAAGTTTTAATAACAGTAATACTATCAATAATAGCAGTATGGATTTATTTTTATTGAGCAACAATGCTATTATAGGTATTATTCTAAGTGTTTTATATGCATTTACTCATGTAATCTTTACCACATTATGTGGTAACTCATTATTATTCAATTTTACAATATATAAATGTGAACTATTTCTTCAAAGTTCAGTCTTCACTCTTAATCAGTATACTACAGTTTCTCTTAATAAATGTTTGTATTCAGATTTTATCAGTTAATAGCCATTTTCTTGATTCTTAAAGATCATTCCACTAGTGAAAAGAAATTCATTCAAACCAGCCAAACTCAGTGAGGGCACTATATATTTGTGTATATATTTATGCATACATATATGTAATATGTATATACTCATATACATAAATTGTATAGCATATCATGAAAATTTGTGTTCTATCCCTTAGATCTTAAGTTGATTGGAATTAGAAGAAATATTGTGTTCACCAAACAACAAAGACTAATTATATGGTAATTTTATTTAATTCACTTTGTAAAATTGTATGTGGGCTTTATATACCAGATATAATAACATAATTTGCCTCACATTCTTGCTGAAACATTTTGGAATGTTTCTGAATTGTTAGACAAAATGTTTGGAATGATCTAGCAAAATCAGATCCGAACCATACATAAGTTATTGATTTGGATTCAAAAATACTTTCTATTCATAGTGACTTTGGACAAAATGTTAATTGTAACACCTTTTATCACTCATGATAACTAGAGCAAAAAATTATGTCAAATTCAAAGAGAAAGTCCTCACAACCTCAAACTCATTTGCTAATAAGGTATTCTTTCTTCCCTAAGTGAATATAATATAAACAGAAAACGATATAAAATATATCATGACCCAAGAAGAAGCCAAGAAAGTGGCCTTGGCTGTCTAAAATATATTCAGGGATAAAACCATGGCTAGATATTTAAACAATTTTTAGAAACAAAATTGGAAGCTATAAAACATTTTGGCCATTTAAAAAATGTTAAAAAAAATTTTTAAGAAACAAATATAACTCATTTGCCTACATTTTCATTACTAAGGAAAGCCCTAAGGGGCAAGCTCAGAGTTTAAAGTTTCAATGATCTAAAGAGGCTTTATTTTATATGCAGTATAGAAGGCATATGACCTGAAATCTTTTAGTGACTGCTCTGTGAAATGAATACACGTTTGGCCCTGTGTGTGCAAGACTACAGAGACAGTGCAGCCTCCTTAGTAACTAACCCTCGTGTACATCATTAACAGAGACTCAACTGATGGCAACTTCAAAAGTCCTGGGGATGATTTGAGGAATGGGTGAAATAATTAGCTTGTTTCATTAATGCTCATGTCAGTTGTCCAGAGGAGACACAGGGAAGTTGAGGCCATCTGCTAGAAACGTAACACATTTTATCACATTTTCACTTCTCACAGACTAAAAATGACGTTATCACCATGTGGCAAATAAATTCACTGTGGTTAGTTATCCAGCTAGGAAATATGAGAGCAGGGATCCAAATGCTGGTATAGCTGCATGTTTCTAGGCCAATTGACAGATACTGGCGATGTTTAGCCCACATCCATGGACTAACTTGTCCTGGCTGACACAGCTCCAGCTGTATACAAATGATTCTCTCTCAGCTCCTAGGGCCACATTCTTCTGGCTTGAAGAGTAAAACAGGAGTCAGCAATCTTTTTTCTATTAGGGATATACAGTAAGTATTTTAAGATTGATAGGTCATATAGTGTCTAACACAACCACTGCACTCTGCTATTGTAGTGCAAAGGCTTCTATAAACATTATATAACTAAATGAGCATGACTGTGTCTCAATAAGACTTTATTTATAAAAAATAGGAAGCCAACCTTGAATGTGGTATATATTAAATACAATTTGAAAATAGCATCAAATATCCTTACTTTCCAAATAAGAAGGACGAGCTTGAGTTTAAAATGACTTGTTCACAGTTTAAATGTGTCTGTGAATGGTGTATAAGTCATCTCCTAGAATGAAGGTAATCAAAGTTACCTGGGTTGGTACATAATAACGGATTCATACTCAGTACTCTTAGGAATGGTCAAAAGGCCATGCATTTTCTCACTGAACATAAACTTTTATCATTCTCCTATTGAAATAATTAATGGGTACACAGTTATAGAAAAACTTGGCGTGTATCTTTTTTTTTGCAGCTTATGAAAATATTATTATACTTAATAGAAAGTGTATGAAAATGTCATGCCTTCTTTGGTTAACAAAGGAAAGGGATGGTTTTCACTGACACCATCAACTTTGATTCCAAAGAAGTCAGTAAGTGGCCCTGACCAGTGTGGCTCAGTGGATAGAGCGTTGGCCTGTGGACTGAAAGGTCCCGGGTTTGATTCCGGTCAAGGGCATGTACCATGGTTATGGGCACATCCCCAGTAGGAGGTGTGCAGGAGGCAGCTGATCGATGTGTCTCTCTCATCGATGTTTCTAACTCTCTATCCCTTTCCCTTCCTCTCTGTAAAAAATCAATAAAATATATTTTTAAAAAAAGAAGAAGTAAGTAAGTGGAGGTCTGAATTGCTGTTTTGCCACAGCATTTTACTGCTCTTTCCCCATTATAAAAAATGGCAAAGTGTTCTGAAAATGAAAATTTTTCCTCAGGGACAAATTCATAGAGATTTATTATCTTGCCTTAAAGGGATGGGATAGAGCCACTTTTATAGCCAAAAATTACTTTTATTTTCTGCGTTGGAAGTACTTCTCTGCAGTCTTGCAATGTGTAAAAAGAACGTTTTGCTAAGCATTTCTGCCACTGATATAGCCACCAAAAAGCCATCATGATATTAGCCAAATGCTTTGATAGCATTCCATTGATTCTGAGCCAGAAATATTCATTTAACATTGATATGAAACATTTTAAAATACAGAGTCCTGGGCCTTACTCCAGTAATACTGAACTGTACATTCCAAAGACGGCTTTTGGATAGCTGTATATTTTGCACAACTCTCTCTGTGATTTTCATGCATAGCCAGCATTGAGAAGAAGAGAAAAAAGCAATTTTAAAAGTCAGTGACAAATCAATAGTTATTTATCAGCTTGTAAATAATGCTGTGCACCTAGAAAATATGTAAAAATATACAGTTTCCTAACATTCATCAGTCTGTCATAGGCAGCATCTGAAAATGATGGCATTGGTCCCATCAGACCTTCTATGAGATTGCCCTTGAATCATTCTCTCAGACGATCTAACCCAGTTTTGATTTTGTCTTGTCCTCGGAAGGTTGGCATCAAAACAGTCTTCTTATTCCTAGGCTGGGTCAGTTAGGGCTATCCTAAGGAAGGGAAATTTGAGCTGTTCCAGCAAGCATCCCCAGCTCACAAGTACACTAAACCAAATGTCTTGCCAACTGCCTGTATGTACACTATCATTAGAATCATTAGAATATTTTTGAATGCTGAAGATAATTTGAGCTGTAGGGGTTTCAGACGACTACCTCCAAAACATAGCTCTTTTAAGCCAAAGGCATCCTATGGACAAGGTTCCTAACCCTCATAGTGAACTCACGTGAAATGGATTAGTTTATGGTTATGAAGGCAACAGTTTATGTTTAGCTGAATTATCCACCTTGTTGCACTGACAATATCAGGGTACTGAGTGAACTGTAGGCTTCAAGCTTCAACCAGTTGCCTATTCCCATGGCTAACATGACTGAAAACTGCCGGATGTCATTTTAACAAATTTAGGTTTAAAAATAGTCATTGAAATTGAAACTGAAAGTTATCATATTAATCCCAACAAAACTATGCCATGCACTTAGGAAATGATGAGACATTATCATTTAAGAAAATAGATGACTCCCCATTGCTAATTCCATTGGATATTGATAAATCATTATATTATGTGCATGCCAGTGCATCATTAGACATTAAAAACTATGCTATCTCCACACATTCTGTCTTCATATACTCCTGGTTTTCTCTTATTTCTTCTTGGTCTCCTTGAAAGGTAACGCCCCCTACAAGCAATACTTAAATATTAAATGTCCTCTATGAATTATACAGGGCATTCTTCACTTTTCACTTTACACTCAGTAGCCAGATAACTTTATACTTTTGCAATTTTCAGTTTTCATCAATATGCTAATGATAACCAAATCCCTACAGAAATAACACATTTGTTGATCTCGACTATTATAGCCAACTTCCTACTTGTATCTTCACTTATAAGTCTTGTAGACATTTCAGACTCAGACACATGAAGTTAACTTGTCACCTCTTTTCTATATGCCCCCTCCTTAGCATCTCTTAGGGCTACCATAGTCCACTGATACATTAATCAGAATTCCAGAAGTGGCCCTCAACTCTCTCTTTTTACCTTTAATAATCTATCTATATCTATATCTATATCTATATCTATATCTATATCTATATCTATATCTATATCTATATCTATATCTATATCTAATCATCTACTGTCTACCGCATCCTTCAATGTCATGTTACCATAGTTCAAACCGTCTTTGTTTCTTCAACTACTGCAACAACCTCATAACTGGTTTTTCTGTTTCTACTCTGGCTTGTCTCTAATCTCTACCAGCAACTGGAGTATAATCCAGTCACACCCATCACCACTTAAAAACTCTCAATGAATTCCCATTTTCAAAATATTTACCATAGTTTTAGAGGAATGGCATTACTTAGTACCTGCCTTCCTCTACAGCAGTGTGGTTTGCCATCTCTGAGCTGCCTAGCCTGTAGCTGCCTGTCTTTCAGTACAAGCTGTTGTTTATTTGTTTGTTTTTATTTTGTTTTGGTTGGAATACTCTCCCTTCAATACTTCTTTTGCAACTCTTTCTTAGTCTTAAATTCTCAACTTCAATCGCATGTCCTTCCCGGAACCGCTCCCTGTCTTCTTAGAGTAACTTAAATGCTTTTATTTTTTCCTTCCAGAGCATCAGTTACTCCCCTTTTGTTACATTACATGTGTAATTACTGGTGCACATCCCAATTTTATAAAAACAGTGGTCTTTGTGTTACAGGAATCCTGTTTGTTTTGTGCTTTGTGTTATTTCTAGGGTCTGCCATTATCCTTAGCCCAAATTAAAATCTTTGGATGAATAAATGAATAAATGATGTTTCAATATGCTTTGCTTCAAGGTCACAGGACATTTATACTTTGTGGCCCATTGTAGTTAGGGAGAAAGAAATGTGTTCTTCATGTCTGTAAATTTATGACCATACTGTTCTTTATTAGATAGCACTGTAAATAACCTCTATCAATTAATATCTCATGAGATATTATTTATGTATTTGAAGAGTGTGGTGAGGAGGAAGAACTGAAATTGATAGATTCCCCCATCTGGTGGGCGGAGTATGACTTAACCTGCAGCTTGGAAATGCCTGAGTACCTCATCAGGCACCTCATATGGACTATTCATTGAGCCACCAATCAACACCTGCCAAATACTCTAAGCCCTTGATCCTATGTGGATCATACAGTAAGTCACCACTCAGTGTGCACCAAGTATTCTAAGCCCCCATTCCTTCCCATTCTGCTTTTCAAAAGGTGTGCCCACCTCTGCATGACTTGCTGTTCTCCCCTTCTGAGACAGCCTGGCAGGTCCTTCTCCTCTAATAAAGCCTGTAGTCCTGATTTTTGGCCTCTGTCTGGTCTTTGAAAAACAACATGCTACATGATTATTATTGAATGCAGTTTATTTACTCTTCCCAATTTATGTTTCAGAATATATACACCGTGTGTGTGTAATTTGCATCAATTATAACACTAGGATCTCATCAATTATACACTTTCTAAACCTGTTTACTCTTTTTTAAAATAGAGTGTAATGTGAATTTTTG
Source organism: Murina feae (assembly GCA_004026665.1). Classification (NCBI taxonomy): domain Eukaryota; kingdom Metazoa; phylum Chordata; class Mammalia; order Chiroptera; family Vespertilionidae; genus Murina; species Murina feae. The sequence continues at coordinate 98,254 of PVJC01000071.1, read as the reverse complement.
TGTGTTTGTTCTAGATATGTGTGATATGTTGTTGGTATTTTAATAGATATTTCATTGAATCTATAAATCTCTTTGGATAAATGGACATTTTAATGATATTTATTATACCAATCTATGAACACAGTGTATCCTTCTACTTGTTTACATATTCCTCAATCTCTTTCTTTTCAATGTCTAGTAGTGCAGGTCTTTTACTTCTTTGAACAACAACAAAAAAAATTCAGATAGCCTCGGCAATCTTGAGAAAGAAGAACAAAGTTGAAGGAAACACAAAAGTAGGTATGAAGTTATAGTGAGAAGGCTAAACCTTATTTTGTAAAAATACTATTTGGAATTCTCTGTTATTTTTTAAATGGCCTCTTATTCTAAAAAATAACTTTGCTTTCCAGCCTGCTTGAACAGTGAGAAAGATAAACTTAGTTGTCTGACCATGTAGGCCAGAGACTAGATATACCCATACCCTCAATGCCATGCCAGGTGTATTTTTCAATTGGATAGAACTGTGTTGTTTTCAAAGCTACCAGCGAGATAACCACTAAGCTCACATAGGGCTGGCTCTTTAATAAAAAGGGAACTTCTGCTTATAGCTTTGCCCAGAATTTGAAAGGCATTTTCCTCTGGGCCCATAAGTAATAATAATAAAGTGTGACTCCAAACTCTCCAAGCATTGCTTGATTTATTCCAGTTCTCTGTAACAACACTATAAAGCCACTGTTCTCAAAACAGCATAAGAACAGGCATATGGATCAATGGAACAGAATAGGGACCCTAGGAACTGACCCAAGCCATTAGGCTCAATTAACATTTGACAAAGGAGGCAAGAGCATACAATGGAGTAAAGACAGTTTCTTCAATTAACGGTGTTGCGAAAATTACAGAGGTACATGCAAAAAATAAAATTAGACCATCAACTCACACAGTACACAAGAATAAATACAAAATGGATAAAAGACTTAAATGTAAGGCCTGAAACCATACAAATATTAGAAGAAACTATAGGGAGCAAAATCTTAGACATCTGTCATAGTGATATGTTTACCAATACATCTCCTAGGGCAAAGGAAACAAAGGAGAAAATATATAAATGGGACTATATCAAAATGAAAAGCTTTTGTAGAGCAAAAGAAATGAGCAACAAAATGAAAAGAGAGTCTATAGCATGGGATAACATATATGCCAATGATGCATCTGATAAGGGATTAATTTCCAAAATATATATAGAACTCATACAACTTAAATGGAAGACAAACTATCCAATTAAAAAAATGGACAAAGGACGTAAATAGACATTTCTCTAAAGTGGACATACAAATGACCACAAGACATATGAAAACATGCTCAAAGTCACTAATCATCTGAGAGATGCAAATTAAAATGACAATGATGTATCACCTCATACCTGTCAGAATGGCCATCAACTACAAATCAACAAAGGACAAGAGTTGGCAAGGATGTGGAGAAAAGGGAACCCTAGTATACTGCTGGTGGGAATGCAGACTGGTATAGCCATTATAGAAAACAGTATGGAGTTTCCTCAAAAAATTAAATATGGGACTGTCATTTAGCCCAGTGATCCTACTTCCAAAAATATACCCTGAGGAACCAGAAACACCAATCAGAAAGAATATATGCACCTCTGTATGTCCATAGCAGTACAGTTTACAATAGCTAAGATTTGGAAAAAGCCCAAGTGCCCATTAGTAGATGAGTGGATAAAAATTCCATGGTACATTTACATGGAAAACTATGCAGCTATAAAAATAAAAGAACTCTTATCATTTGCAGCAGGATAGATGGACCTGGAGAGCACTATGCTAAGTGAAATAAACCAGTCAGAGGAAGATAAGGATTACATGATCTCACTCATATGCGAAACCAATTGAATAAAATAAACTGATGAAGAAAATAGATGCAGAAACATAGAAGCATGGAGCAGACTGACAGATTTCAGAGGAAAGGAGGGAATGAGGGTGGAGGAGTGATTAATCAGGAAACTTACATGCATATATGCATAGCCCATCCACACAGACAATAGTGTGATGAAGGCCTGGGAGAGGCAGGTAACTGGTGAAGGGGGTCAATGGGAAAAACACCAACAAACAAATGGGACATCTGTAATATTTTCAACAACACAAAAAGGAATATAATAGTATTGCCTAATCCATAAATTTATTTCAGCAAGTGAAATAATTCATAAAAACTGCTTAATATCAAGCACAAAAAAATGTAAGCATTAAATATATGGTGTTATTTGAGTTAGGATAATGTTAAAAAATAAGGGGGTCCAAATAATTCAACAATTGTATTTAATTATAATATATTAAATAATAAACCATTTTGGAAAATATTCATATGAAGACTCTGTTATCGGTAATCTAAGAGATAATGAAACTGAGATTCAGATTTTTTCACATAAATCAGTGAATAGTTAACACTGTCTAGTCTACTAAATTTTCCTGGCTTCCACCCATATTTATCAATGATACCCACTGAATTCCTTCACACTCCTTCTAGCTAATCCATGGAGAATAAATATAATGTCTTTACTGCATGTAGAACATGTTTTACCAAATTTTAAAAAACTGATAATGTATTAATGTGGTATGTGTGTATTGAAAAAATTACCAACCTAGGTAGATATCCAGTCTGTTAGTATCTCCAACTGAATTTTAAATCTTTGAGTGTTGCAGAAAGACTCCCAAAAAACTAAGCGGTGCTTTGAAGAAGTGGAGAAATCACACTTTTAATTATTACGCACTCAGACTCTGGGAGTGTTCCGAATCAGAGGGGGGGGGGGGGG